>CM055265.1:204803660-204929823 GCA_029237695.1 Conchocele bisecta | reverse complement strand
ATATATGTGAGCATTTGGAACACACTAATGCCGCTATCAACATGACCATGACTTTTTATACCTTCACATGGTTGTTGAAACATTTTTGTATGTCAAAAAGTTTCTTCAACCATGACCTTTTTCGTGTTTTAAGCATGCACGACACGCTTCCGTGGCAGAATTCTTGTATTTAAACACACCACTCACAAAAGGTTATAGGATAGGCAAGGAAGTACGGAGCCCCGCAGGAGACATGGATTTTTTAGTATTAATTTGTTCCCTCAATTTAACAATTCGTTCCCATGATATAACAATTAGTTCCCTGGAATTAACAATTTGTTCCCACGAATTAACAATACATTCCCGAGGGAACAAATTGTTATTTTGTGGGAACAAATTGTTAATTCGTGGGAACGAATTGTTAATTCGTGGGAATGAATTGTTAAATTGAGGGAACGAATTAAGAAAAAAAAAATTCTACGTCCCTGGCGGGCTCCGTAAACAAGTGTACATGAAATAAATTAATTATAAAATGATTAGGTGGTAGTCATATACGATTATGTTTATACAATTGAAATTATCATTGCAATATACAGTCTCACTTGATTGGCATGGTTTCGTGCTTCTGTTTCAATAGAAATACTGACGTTAAGAATTATGTATCTCTCATTTGGTTATTATATACTCTAGTTATTGGGCTAGTTTGTTTTAATGACTTGTCACAAGTATTTTAATTATGCCTGGTGTCCTAGTTTATTGGAAGGTGTATTGTTAAGCCTTTTTCGCTACATTCATAACCAAGCTTAGTAAATTGTGAATATATTTATTTGAGTAATGCAGACATATTGGGTGTTTTATTATCTTTTATTATTCAAATGGATTCTTATCTCAACTATTGGTTGTTGTGAACAAAACAATGGGGGATCATAGCTGGTTATTTCCCTTTGCAAATCTATTTATAGAGATCCGGTCCTTTAGCTTATTTTGACGTTTAATTCTTACTGAATAACTTGCAAAAATAAAAACGGCTAACAGGGTAGACCCAGATGACTGCATATATCTGGGTCAACACTGATTGCATTTCCGATTAATAATAAGTGTGAAAATATGAATCTGGCAATTAATGCAGTTCCGGATAAGACTGTGCAGGTATGTAGGATAACCTGGATGAACACTAGTGGAAAACACTATAATGGCAACCTTCTATAACAAATCGTGCGACATTCACCTTTTTCACAAGCAATAAGGCCATAAAACATACAATTCGGAACGGATTTCTATAAATAAATTCAAAGGGACATAACTAGCTACTATCCCCCATTCAGTGAACATGACCAATAATTTCTGTTATGAGACGCCCTATATCTTCTGATATTAGAAACATGAATAATCATAATTCTAGTACAATATTGCATAGGGTGTGGGATATATTGCGTGTGTGATACCATTTAATTATTACACAACATTTACTAAGCTGGGTTAGTGCAACGGCAGAGGAGTTCTAGCTGTGCATCAGATGGAGTACATCAGCCGACCAATTCTGGCCAACTCTGTACTAGACTCTATGCACACTGGGCATGCCCAAGAATAGCCCATTTCATGCCGACCATCACCGACAGTTAGTTCTAAATATTGTTCTTATTTCTGGAGAAAACTATATGTTGTGACCACTCATTTGAACCGTCTCGGCACAACATATACTTTTGTTAACAAATAAAGAAAATAAAAAAAAAGTTTGAATTTTTTCTGCATTTGAATCAGTGGTGACAACATAATTATACTTTTATTAACAAATAAAGAAAATACAAAAAAGGTTTTATTTTTTGTTGCATATGAGTCGATATCACACATGAACTGGGATAGATAAGACAGTACCCTGGCTATACTGGATAGGATCACAGGTTCTTGAAGAACGGTTCATATTTCAGTGTTTTATGGGTTATTTCGGTATATCCGGTGGTTTGGGTGCATTTTTACCAACATACAATGTTTGTCACCTCCCGCGAGTTACACACATAAGTACAAATGTATAAAATGGGTCTGACAGTTCGGAACAGTGAATGTGTAGATAATTGACGACCAACGAAATCCACCCAGATATACCCAAAATTCACCAAAATACCCATATGAAAACAACATAGTGACCATCTGTTCAAACACCTGTGAGTAGAACCAGTGATAAGCCAGCCCAGCTACATATACACTGGCGAGATCAGTAGACCAAGACTCGGATCCAGGGATTATAAAACTTTCTGAGAATGTACTCAGTTTGTATGCTCGAAATCAGAAGTTTGATTGGTCGAGGCCGAGCTGTGCTCGGTCTCGTCCAATTAAACTGCCTGATGTCGAGTACATGCTTAACATGCGCTGGTATAAGAAACATAACATGTATGTTATGTGCATGTGACAGCAAGCTGTTGGAAAGGAAAACAATATATGTCATATAAATTATAAGTATCTGTAAACATATCCCGCATCAAATCAATACATGTTAGTGAAATTTGTTTGTCAAAAAATGAATTTAGATCATTGCGTCGTTATTACGTAATAAAGTGTTTAAGGTACATGCCCACTCAGTGGACACAACATATTTATATCAGAGACATCAGCTGAGACATTTTCTAGCAAAATAAACATTCATTCACCATTACCCCACGTACTGATTAGAATCATTATACATTTTATATCAGACATAAATTTACACACTGATATCAGGGCCGATAATCGTGTTTCCTTAAAATGGTAACGGACATTACTATTTATTTTCTGTATTTACATATTGATGTGCAATGATCATACTTTATATTCTGTCGAAAATATTATTTTTTCAAGAGACGCATTTAATTAGTATAAATAATTAAAAACTATCATGCCTCATTTGCATATGAAAATAGCCTGATACCACCGCGCGTCACTATCAGTAAAATAAACATTACTAAATGATTATATCTGTATAGCGGGCACTCGTATTTTTTAGAACTGGTGGAATAGTGACACAATTATACACTTATTTAATTCCTATAAAGAACATTTCGTGCCTACTGAGTGGGCATGTACCTTTAGTGTTTTACTGCAAATGCAGTCTCATTTCTGCATTTGTGTTGTGGGAAGAAAACATCACACCACCTGAAACTACTAAAACTACATGTATTAAGCGTTATGCTATCAGTCATTGTTATTATTACCAAAATGGCTGGGTTTGTAATGTTTGTATCAGATATGGGATCTAAACAAACTACCATAGTAAGTTCATAGCAACACACCAGCACTGCTTACAATGATGAATTGACTTTTGCTGTCTGCTGTTGATTTCTGTCTTTCCATTTGTCATGACATGTGTTTGCCAGCACTTTGCAAATGATTCTAAAGTGCTGCAAAACCAGGTTTGGATTGAGAAAGAATCCAAAATATGAAACAAGAGCAGACAACAAATTTATTTCCCCACATTCCATGGGTTAAACATGATTGGCCACCACAAATCTGGCAAGCAATACGCCCGTAAGCCCTGGAAGGATACAAATATGTTAATAAAACTGTGAACAATTGCATACATCAACATTGTGAGTTGGGTTACTGCCACCTGGGTGCTCTGGAAATGGAAAACAAACTATAGTACACTCCTGTAGCCTGATGACAATCTATACTGCTTGTTGGAAGCATGATGGGTGTATCATTGCTGAAACGGTGAACGGTGCAGATCCTGATCAGACAGTGCAGATGCACAGGCTGATCTGGATCTACACTGGTCACAAATCACAGCCATTTCTCCAGTCACAGCACATTCATACTAGAGGGTTGTTTTTCAGACGAAGATATAAGTTTCCCCCCACACCAACACTGCATGTTTATCGGGACTTGGAAAATTATAATTTAAGGCAACAACAGGATATATGTAGCTACCTTAATTTTCTGCGTAAGTTAGCTGTATATTGGGAGATAATAAAATAAAAAGAGACACCATATGCAATTTGCACGTGTCAAGGACAATAACTCTGCCTATAATAGATGAATCCGCATCAAACAACCCTGGTTCACAACTGCACATAGTGAAAAACATTCCTGTAAAATTTCGCAACTCTTAACTCAAACATTTTTGGAAACACGCGCGACACAAATCTGTGATGGACAAAATAGCCAATTTTCTCTAAGTCAATGGTCATAATTCCATCCTTACTAGATGATTCCGCAAACAAAACACTAGGTGCACAACGACACATGACTGTAGCACAAATAGTTGTTCAGTTATGTACGACACAAGTTGAAAATCATCACATTTCACTAAGTCAAAGACCATAACTCTGCGAATACTTGATGAATCCGCATCTAAAACCCCAGGTGTGCAACTTAACATGATGACAAATATTACTAAGGTTTCATGACTGCAGCTTAAATAGTTTTTCAGTTATGTGCGACACAAACTGAAAATCGCCACTTTTCACTAAGTCAATGGCAATAAGTCTGCGAATACCGGATGGATCCGCATCGAAAACCACGGGTGCGCAAGTTCACATGGCGACACACTTTCCTATAAGGTTTCATGACTGTAGCTCAAATAGATTTCCAGTTTTCAGTTATGTGGCACACGAGTTAAAAATCGCCACCTTTCACTAAGTCAAGGACCATAACTCTGTGAATATTGGATGAATCCCCATCTAAAACCCCAGGTGCGCAACTTCACAATGTCATGACGACAAACATTCCTGTAAAATTTCATGACTAACTCAAATACTTTGGAGAAACACGCGACACAAATTTTGTGACGGACGGACAGATGGACAGACAACCATGCCAAAAACAATATGTCTCACCATATATGCGGGAAACATAACTATACTGTCATTTCGGCTAATTCTGCACATCGCTAATGCGCAATTCAGGTCAAATTTAGCCTTGCGTACGTCATAATAAAACATGTGGATTTTGGAATAAACAAGCTGATTAATTGCTACACTGCGACACAATTTTATCCCATTCCGATAGTTCGGTAAAAAGTTATTCAGAATATAGTCAAAATGTGTTAAATCCTTACACCCTGCTGATGGAATAGCTGCCTTATTGACTAAATTGACTAAGAAACTAACCTGTCATGATGTAACTGGATAGTTCTGCTTCATGTTTAATGCACATTTTGCTATGCTAACAGATACGCAGCATTAGTAGAACAAAAATGTGATGTTGCACACACGCAAGTGATGTCATACATCAGACAAGTAAACGTCACTTACTGACGTCAGAACGTTATGAAATTTTACTGGCACAGACTTCTTTGAACTTCGTTGAATATTCAGGGAATTTTTAATGAATATGGGAATGTTAATGACATTTACATTTGTTTAGGTGCGCATAATTAGCCGACACCATTGTATATTACAACTCTCTCCTAGCATATGTCTGCAAAGGTTCACTTTTGAAAGAATACCTATAAAGGCTGTTAACGAATAATACATGCAGTGAAGAACAACACCCGTAATTTATTGTGCATTCTCACACTTGGTGAGTGACTGGGAAATCACGCTCAATATGTGGTGCAACTGGTGTGCATAAATGTCCATGTGCAGTTCCAGCAAGCAATCTTCTTTGGCCATCCGCTGACAAATACTTCACACTTAAACATTCTAAGTCAGTGTAGATCCTGAACAAAGTTATTTTTAATCTTGTTCAAATATGTTCGGTAGATACTAATTATTCCGCACTGAGAAAATGGCAAACATTGTAGGCCTGCATTACACGGATCTAGAGCTACGTGGTGGCAAAATATTTGTCAGCGGCGGTAACAGTGTATGTATTGGCTTATACTTTCTACATATTTTACATTCATCCATCGCAATTACACACACGTGTAGATCTACATGATCTCAATTTCATGACAAAACCAGTGTTACATAGATATATTAGAATAACTATAATATAAGGAGGTGTTCAGATTGAGTACATTTCTCGTACATACAAGCATGGCATACAATTACATGAAATATCGGATATATTTTCCATACAAAATGCTTGTTTTTAAAAACATGCTTTTTGTATGGAAAAGTTCACCTAATATATCTATTAATACAAATGTCAACACGAATGTCAACACAAATGTCCCCGGTGGCAAATTGGAGAATATCCGGAAAACTTCTTAACCAGACCTACGGACACACGGACGTACGTTCTAACATTTCGGGTTTATGAGCTTATCGTTCTTTAAAAGATCAAAGGAATAGCTCCTAAATTTGAATAGAATTAGGAGCTTACAGAATGAATCAAAGGAATCTATTGTCTTAGGCTCCGCCCCTTAACTCTTAACTCCTGGATGTTGGCCCGGACACACCGTCCAAACACTATAACCTCACCTGATCTACCGAGACCGGTGGCGGGGGGGGGGGGTGGGGGGGGGGGTACTTTTATATTTCTTTTATTTACGAGCATGTTTTATTTATTAATGGCATACATATAGAATACCAGGCTAGTGTCTTTTGATATCAAGTTTATCAGGCAAGGCTGGAAAACGCGTAGGAATCGCGAGGCTTGCCGTATTCTATTTATCATGCCATTCGTTCAACGTCAGAAAAAACACATTTATTTATTGAGTTTACCTTGATTTTGCGCTCGTTCAGTGCATCCGAATTCAAACTTGTTTGCAGCTGTTATCAGTGCGAGAATGCATTAATGGCATGATAAATGACATACAATTACAAATCAATACATAAAATGATTGAGCAAAGTACGCGTAAAAGGATTCAGTATACTTCAGTACCAGTATCAGCAATAACAGTGTGGGAAATGACACGTGTTCTTTATATTCATACACATGTTTGGTAGCACGATAAAATATGCCTGCCATACAATCCTACGTGTTCTATTTATCTTCCATTAATCTCAAACCCATTTTGGGAACTAATGTAAATGCTTTGATGTAACGACGGCACTGGATCGATGACCTTGCATGTCGGGACCGAAAATTTAAGTCACCATCTGATCCGAATCGGCCATTCTCAGCGGGTCGAGGTGGGAATCTAACCCGGGGTCTCCCGGTCCGCAGTGATAAATCTTCGATATTTTCTGTGGAATTGAGGGAAATTTTACTCGCCCTTGATTTTGCGAAAATATCTTGGAGAAAGCAATTCATTTTATTTTCCGATTCACTATCTTCACTACAAGCTTTGTATAATATGAAACTTGAGTATCCATCCACTTATCCGCCAAATCATTGAGCTACACCATCTTTTAATTTCGTCTGGCAAGGACATTATTTTTTGTTGGCTCCCCAGTCATACTGGTATCAGGGGCAATGACAGGGCAGATAGTGCTGCCAAGGCCGCCTTGGAGCTACCGACTTCTAATTTTCCTGTTTGCTATCATGATTTTAAATCATCCATCAACTCATTCATCTCCGATACAATGCAGACCGGTCGATTCTGCTCACACATAATAAACTTCATGCTGTGAAACCAACTCTGTGCGAATGGACTCCTGGCTACAGACATGTACTCCGGGATGAAGTTGTCCTTAGTCGATTGCGCATTGGACATTCATGACTAACGCATTCGTATATGTTCAAAGGTGAGCCGCGTCCATGGTGTATTCCATGCCACAGCGCATTTACCGTGCCTATCACAAAGCCGACTGATGTTGAAGAACATCTGAATCCTTTGGTTGACTAGATATGGAGTTATCACAGTATAGCCACTACAGCATCTAACCCTTACACCGATATCTTAATTTTTGTCGTCTGCTGTTTATTTTCTATTTTCCATTTTTATCATCAAAAACATGCTTTGACAGCATTTTAGAATAATTTACAACATGCTTTGACAGCACTTTATGGTGTCACATCATATTTTTATTGAGAAATACGGCAATATATAAAAGCAACAGCAGACGACAATTGTTTTGTGTAGCGGTGTAAGTGTTGTGTAGCGGTGTAAGTGTTAAGTATCGTCTACGTTTCTTATGACCAGTCAGGAATACTTATGTTGTCATATAGTCCTGGCCCTGGCCTCAAGACCCTGGGCTAATGTACATTTGTAAATGCAAGGTTCTGACTTTTGTAAATATGTTCAGCCTGATTGATTGAATTAGATTTCACATCCATAGTTACAGGACTTCCGTTGTTCGACACCGCTGGCAGCCGTGTTCAAACGTATAGCGCGTACTGTTTGACCATGACTGTAGACAATACTCGTTCCGGGGCCAAGCCAACACCTATGTAATGCATGTGTCTCGTGACGTTGCTGGAATGTGCCATTACGTCACTAGACCAGTTCACAATGGTTTCGCTGAAATTTTGAAATTGATGCGGTTGCATCACGCGACGTATACTGCGGAACTGGCATATGTATATCAGCTATTTGAATGGAAACAGATTATCAACGTACTGAAAATACTGCAAATATACTCAAATTACACGATCGCCATTCCATACTGAAATAGCAAAAACATTTGATTTTATACCCGGTCTAGCACCTCCTGAAAGCGGTGAAAACGTGGTTGAACAGCCAGGCCATATCACCCCTCTGTGGCCGGAATGAATGACACTATCGCTTAGCTGGGCAATTATGAACATCGACTGGACATGACGGGCACAACGACAAACTGACGGGGGTGTCAGCTCTCTCCTACTTCTCCGTGATTGGCCAGCAATCGGTGAGAGAACGTTGCACGGACGTATCCGCTATCATCATGTTACCGCAGCAAGGAACGCCTTCACATACCCCTCGACTGGCGTACGACACATGGGGCATGTGGAGAGGGCAGGGGCACAGAGTGGACAGCTGACCATGTGACCACACGGGAGGAAGATCACGTTTGCCTTGTTGTCCAGGCAGATCTTACAAACCTGGATCTCCTTAAGGCGCTCATTCTCTGCCACAAGTTCATCCACTGGAAAGTAGAAAGTAAACATGAGTATATTCATCAAAACCAAAGGTACATACACTCTTCGGTATTCAGTCACAAATCTAGTCTTTCATCAGCAAAAATATTAGATATTCCTCCCACTGTGCGACTGTGCAAATCGCTTGTGTCAGCCGGTGTAATATTTGTGGCTAGCTTTCTTTTCGTGGAAAAAATATCTATATCGTCTCTCTTTGTATCAATAGTATAAAGAGTTTATTCAACTACCATTTTGAAATACCGGATTTATTTCCCTTGACATATGTAAATCCGATAAAGAAACTAGTGCTCCGCACTCATTTCTTTATCAGATGTCCAGATGTCTCGGGGGAAATAAATCCAGATCTTTTTTCCCTGTCAGCTGAATTACTCTGGTATGAATTGTAATGCTTAAACAAATATGTTTTGTTCAAACAATTCATATGTAAAGACAACTGGTTTTTTTGTGTGTGCAAAATGCAGTAATTCTAATAATGAGACAATTCTAATGAAATACCAAGATGTGTTTTCATGGAAAATAAGAAAAATATTCTATATTTGTGGTCTGTATTGTTTCCTGCAGCATGATAAAGGTACCACAAACATTTTATTCTTTTTTGATACTCGCTACTTCTGATTTCAATTGGTTTTTGGCAATTTTAATTGGGTATGTGGCTTATCTGGAGCTCTGATTTCCAATAGTTGTCTATAAGGCCTAATGGAATATTGCCTACCACTACTACAGCCGACAGGGTTTACCTGTATCCAACAAAGGGAAGTAATGTTTACTGATTTGGGAACTATCTATACATACCTGACTTTTCTGGCTCGTGTGTTCCACCGTCTGCTACATTGGCACGGTCACCGTCCGTCTCCAATGACTGATCACCGACCTCGCTGTCTTCTAGATCAAATATTATCTTCAACAGGTCCTGGCCTTTGAAATGTGTATGTTCTGCAAAGCATAGGTACAATAATAAGCTGACCATATGTCGTGTAACACAGGTTGAAGTAACTAATGTCTATACATGCATTAACCCTTAGACCGCTACACACAACAATTGTCATCTGTTGTTGCTTTTACATCTTGTGTTATTTCTCAATAAAAACATGGTTGGACAGCACTTCAGAATCATTTCCAATGGAAATGATTCTAAAGTGCTGTCAAAAGCATGTTGTAAATTATTCTAAAGTGCTGTCGAAGCATGTTTTTTATGATAAAAATTGAAAATAGAAAATAAACAGCCGTCGACAAAAAAACAAGATAGCGGTGTAAGGGGGAAATATACCTACAAGTATCAGTAACTAAACTAGAAATGTGGCCTGTCGGAACACGAATGCCCCCGCTGGCAGCCAAAGAAAACGAGGCATATTTTATTATAAGCCATTTACCCGAGCGTTAAGGTTTTGAACGCACATTGACCCTGGGCTTAGTGGGGGCGGGACGAATGTGGATTTGTCACAGGGTGGTAGAGGACCATTGTATCAATGCGTGTGTTAAATGTGAAGCAGATCCGAGCAAGGAAACACAAATTATAAGCCATTTAACTGAATCTTAAGGTTTCAAACGCACCAAGTCTGTGACCTTGACCCTGTGCTTAGCGGGGGCAGGACGAATGTGGATTTGTCACATATGTATCATGTGTATAAATATTTAAGCGATTGGCAAAAGTATTGAGAAGTTATTGTAGGATTGAGAAACGTGCACGTAGATTTGTCCCAAAGTGCTAAATAAACATTTAAAGTAGAAAAGGTGAAGGTCAAAGGTCAAGGTCGAAGTACTGGGTGGTGGAGTGTGTAGGGCATGTTCATATGTATCATGTGTATAAATAGTTAAGTGATTGGCAAAAGTATTGAGAAGTTAGTGTAGGATTGAGAAACGTGCACGTAGATTTGTCCCAAAGTGCCAAGCAAACATTTAAAGTGAAAAAGGTAAGGCCAAAGGTCAAGGTCGAAGTACTGGGTGGTGGAGTGTGTAGGGCATGTTCATATGTATCATGTGTTTAAATATTTAAGAGAATGGCAAAAATATTGAGAAGTTAGTGTAGGATTGAGAAACGTGCACGTAGATTTGTCCCAAAGTGCCAAGCAAACATTTAAAGTGGAAAAGGTCAAGGCCAAAGGTCAAGGTCGAAGTACTGGGGGCTGGAATGTGTAAGGCATGTTCATATGTATCACGTGTATAAATATTGACATAATATGTGAAGCCATGTAGAAGTTACTAAAGAATATGATAATATCGGGACGTACGGACGGACGGGACGGACGTACGGACGGACGCCGGTAACACTATATGCCCCCGTACCTTTCGGTAGCGGGGGCATACAAATAAATTAAAGACTGTCACATCTGCCTGTGGTATGTACATGTAGGTACAGATATACAACCCAACCAGTTTCTGACATTTTCTGTGGTTTTAACCAGCTACCAATACATCAATTTTGCTATTTAAATATAAATATTATGGTTATTTTCCTCGTTTATCTCAATGAGACGGTTCCAATGAGTCATCACAACTTTTATAACTGCATCGTAGAAATATGAAGTAAGCAATTGATTATCAAAAGTTTACAATGAGTTATATCCCTTTGGCAACAATTTATAATTTTCCCATTCTTTATCCTAGTCTTCTTGATCGATCTTAACTACATTTGCTATAGTAATATACCTGCAAGATGAAGAACCCTATTTACTAAAAGAAAAAAGGTTGTGTGGTGGGGGCATACATGTGGAATAATTGAATTGTCAAAAAAATATTGGCAGAAATTGTACAAGGCAGCAAATTGTTTTCATTTGCTAATTGCCTGTGGGTAATTAGAAACAGAATTGCTACATGTACCTCACTGCGATATTCTCCATATCGTAGGCAACTCTTGTAGCTAGTGGGTAATCTGCCGCGCCATTCACCCATCCCTGCAATCCCTGTGGGCAAGACAGGGAATAACATGGGCCTACATAGGTTCACAACATAAAATGTACCAGAAAGTCAAAATCAGTTAACCCTTACAATGCTGAATTAAAGTTTGCCGTCTGCTGAGTACTTTTTATTTTTCATTTTTATCAACAAAAGCATAGTTTGGCAGCACGTTAAAATCATTTCCAGGCTGGGTGGGGGGGGGAAATGTCCCCCAGGCTCGCTCTAGGCACATTGAAAACTGCACGAACGTATGATGTCACGACGACTACTATGAGTGGTCACAACATATACATATACTTTCATTGAGAAATAACAAAAATAGAATATGTAATAACTTTCATAACGTAAAGGTGTATTCAGAAAGCAATGGGTTAAAGGCCAGTGGCAGTTTAAGTTGAGAAAATGTCCACCGTGCTCGCTCTAGGCACATTGAAAACTGCACCCACGTATAAGTACAAAAAATAGAATATTTAATAAATTTTATTACCGTAAAGGTGTATTCCGAAAGGAATGGGTTAAGGGCCAGGGGTAGTTCCAGGGGGGGGGGGGGGGGGGGGGTGGGGGGGGGGACGAGGTCCGGTCCCCCAGGCTCGCTCTAGGCACATTGAAAACTGCACGAACGTATGATGTCGCGACCACAATGAGAAATAACAAAAATAGAATACATGTATTTAAAAATTTCATAACGTATAGTTGTATTCAGTAACGAATGGGTTAAAGGCCAGCGGCAGTTTGAGTTGAGAAAATGTCCACCGGGCTCACTCTATGCACATTGAAAATTGCACCTACGTATAAGTACCTTTTGTCTTGATGAATACACTGATGGCCTTGGTCACATATTCGTTTGTGTAGCCCATCTGTAGACAACTGAGGGCCGCGGGCGAGTTCAGGTGGTCTTCTTCATTTGGTGCTTCATCAGTCTGATAAATATAGCAGAGCTCCAGATAATCTTTGTGTATATAAAGAGTATTGTACCCCCTGATTTCAAATTAAATGCGTATTTTATTTTCCCAAATTTATTTTCTTCATTATTAAATAGGGAACAAATGATAAAAAACAATATAAAACTAATTCAAACATTCACTTATTTGAGTATAATATTACTTATTCAGTTATTTATACGGTAATAAAATTGAAAAATGTGCTTACTTGAGCTGCACAAATCAAACGGTGTTTGCTTTTTGCAGTTCAACTATATACATTTTCAACTTCATTACAGTATTTACACACTACTCAATTTGAAAATCAATGAGTATTTTTACATTGCTGTGAGTATTTTGTAGTTTGTACTCCCACTGTTGTTAATCAATGTGTATTCAGCTAAAAAAAAAGTGCGTAAAATACCACAATACGCACCTTCAAGTTATCTGGAGCTATGATATAGATCAGCAGTTACACCACAATTCCCTAATGTGTTTCATTCTCCCAAGAATAGTAAAACAATGGTTAAGCAATTGAAGGGGGCACTGTCAGAGGGGTGGTTAAAAGTTGCTACTATAATGGTCAGTAAAACAGAGGTCCTAGTATAAAACAAGACACTGATCAGTCCCCCATACAATTTCTGTAAATTGCCAATCATTATAGATTAACCCTTTCACCCCTGGAATGGAATTTGATCTGTTAATTTTGCAACCAATACAATGGTCAGAAAATTATTTTCAGATTAGTCCATTTATGAAAAGGGGGTGTTTCTGTTGTCAAAAATATGAAAATTACTTGCAAAAAGTACAGATCCTGATGAGCCGGCTCATGATGAGTCATCACGAGCCGGCTCATCTGGTTCTACACAGTTTGCCAATACCACTATACAGGCCGGTAGTTGCACGTCACGCAGTCGTAAAATGATTCATGTCAAAATGCATCAGATACTGCACATAAACCAGAGCTCCAGATAAGTTTTTTAGACCCCCAGATTTCAAATTCAATGCGTATTTTACTTTTCCAAATCTATTATTGATTTTCTTCCTTATTAAATTAAAAAACTTATTTGCAACTAAGTAAATTTTCCCCTTTATTACAGTATTTCTACTACTCAATTTGAAAAATCAATACGTATTTTCACATAGCTATGAATACTTTGAACACTTTTGATAATCATTGCGTATTCAGCTAAAATAAGTGTGTAAAATACATCAATACGCACATTCCCACACATTATTATCTAGTAACCGGTACAAGCAATTTGCGCCAGTTACTAGACAAAAAACGTGTTTGTGCAATAGTTCCTGGAGCTGAGTGGCATCTCGTCGGGAAACTGGTGCATTTTCCAACCCTTTTACACCGTCTGATCAATCATACTGTAACACAACCAGTTCATCCTATTTTATAAGTAAAATTTCAACAGCATCAATCTCCACATTACAACAACCAGTGATTACTAAATCTGGGCAGTGGTTATTTGCCGTACCTCGAATGAGCCGCCGTCATGCTCCGGGGTTTCGCCTTTCAAGACTGCATCTATAAATCGCTGGCCCTTCACGAGTTTCACGTGGCTGCATTTCGGGTACCACTTGGCGTGTTCCGACCAGGGGTTGTCCCCTGCCTCCCAGTTCCGCAGCCCACCCCCACAGTGGTAGCAACGACAGCCGTCGCCCGTGCCTGACATAACCAGAAATTACATATAGAATACATGTGCGTATTCATTATACAGTGTAACCTCTCTAAAAAGGACACCCTGGGAGGTCCCCAGGTTTAGAGATGTTCCACTGTAAAACAGGCGGATGAATACTTCAAGACACGCGTGTGTTTTGTGGTCATGAACATACATTAACATCGGAGATAAAGGGCAATAGGAACTATCAAAATTAAGCACAATTAACTTTGCTCTGTGTCCGGTTTAGAGAGGTTCCACTGTAATTACCCAATTCCACATATAAGTTGATAATTACATAGTTTCGACTAATTCCCTGGATGTTTACGTATCTGGGAAATAGTTTCACGTGGCTGGGCAATAGACCCGCGTACCGATGGAATAGTCAAAACTATTTTCATCCCTGAAAATCATGACGTCATGATTTTTGTCGAAGAAAACGTCATAAAAGTACACGTAATGTAGATCGGTCAGTCGATGCGCCCCACATGTTGCGTAATAAAGCAGTTATTTCATGGTCAGTCAGGGAACAGTCACAACATGTTGCCCCTCGGTACTGTGGGCGACCTGATGCACTATTACCTTCGACCTCGGGCAATACTACCTTGGGTCGTCCACAACACCTCGGTGCAATAGTTTTGACTGTTCCCCGAATAACCATGAAATAACTGTATATTGTGCACAAAACATCAAATGTTCAGTGTTGTGCCTACTTATTTTCAAAACTGGGAGTACAAAGTAGGCCTACTCACAACAATTTGAAAATACTCATTGATTTTCAAGTTGTCGATACAGTTGAAAATTCCCTAATTTGCTTTTTTTGCAGGTCAAATAAGTGAATTTTCAACTTTGTTTACTTTTTGCACATTTATCGAAAAAAAGTGATAAATTCTGTAAGCCATTTGCAAAAATAAAACATGCATTGAATTTGAATTCAGTGGGTACAATACTCTTACACAAAGCTTATAAATCTAGACATCTGTGCCTACATGTAGGTCTAAGAAAGTAAAGCAACAACGACATTCTGAGGTGGGATCTGCGCAGTCTGATCAGTGTATAGGCTGTTCACCGTTCATTTACTGTAGCATATTTATCGTGATCCAACCCAATTACTGTCTGTTTCACGGAAGCTGCCCAAAACTTACGGCTATATAAACAATGCAAAAACAATATTTTTTTTGATAATGTTAAATTTTATCTAAATTATATAAGAATGAGCCTTCTTTTTATTTTCTGAAATTTGGTCCAATATTGATTTTATTTTGAAAAAACAATTTCTCCATGTTAAGATGTCTATGGGGATTTAACATGGGGAAATGTTTCTAATTTGAGGAATAGTTGACCGATTTTCAATATTTAACATTTGTTTTCATTTCCAAGCTACCGGTATTTAGCCAGGTTGCGGAATAAATATCCAATTATTTTTGTTTTGTTTACTCCTCTAACAGTTCCTCCGCCTCCTTTTCCCCCATGTTAAAGTCCCATAGACAATATTTGACAAAATTTCACGAAATAAAAAGAAAGTTCACTATTCAATTTTGATAAAATGTAATGTTATTGAAAACAATATTGTGTTTGCATTGTTTATATATACATGTACAGTCGCAAAATTTATGCAGGTTTCGTGAAACAGACAGTAAGTCATCATCTGACAGTGAGTAAAGGTAGATGCCAACTCAGTAGGCACAAAGTGTTCTTTATAGGAATTAAATAAGTGTATAATTGTGTCACTATTCCACCAGTTCTAAAAATTACCAGTGCCCGCTATGCAGATATAATAATTTAATAATATTTATTTTACTGATAGTGACTCTACGATGGTATCAGGCTACTTTCATATGCAAATGAGGCATGATAATTTTTAATTATTTATACTAATTAAATGCATCACCTGAGAAAAAAATGTTTTTGACAAATTATAAAGTATGATCATTGCACATTAAACAAGAGTTCCGAAGGTGACAATATAAACCCGTCGAGGCAAGGCAAGTCAAGAAGGGAAGATAACTCCATAGGGCTTCTTCGTCTTGCCTTGATAAACATGTATACCGAATTTGGTTACGATCGGTGAAGTAGAACTTGAGTTATTGCGTGGACAAGAATGCAGAGTGCAAACATTAGTTATTGCATGGACAAGCTGTGCCCACCGCCCGCCCGCACAAGATGAATACATAATACGTCCCGTTTTTTAAACGGGCGTATACAAATAAATAGAGAATAAATAGTCATTTCCGTTAACATTTTAAAGAAACACGGTTATCGCCCTGGATATCAGTGTGGAAATTTACATCTGATATAAAAATGTAAAATAACTAGAAATGTGGCCAGTCGGCAGACGAATACCCTCTTTCAGCCAAAGAAAACGAGGCATTTTTGATTATAAGCCATTTAGCCGAGCGTTAAGGTTTCAAACGCATCATGTCTGTGACCTTGACCCTGGGCATAGTGTGATAATCCATGCATCGGTGTAGAAGACATAGAGCGGAAGGGAATTTCAATAGGTTTGACCTTTGACCTTCAACTGTGACCTTGACCTTGGACGTAGGTGCGTGGTTATTGATCGCGACGCACCTTCTCATCATGAGAAACATTTGTGCCAAGTCATTTGATAATCAATGCATCGGTGTAGAAGATATAGAGCGGAAGGGAATTTCGATAGGTTTGACCACCTTCAACTGTGACCTTGATCTTGGACGTAGGTGCGTGGTTATTGATCGCGACACACCTTCTCATCATGAGAAACATTTGTGCCAAGCCATTTGATAATCCATGCATCGGTGTAGAAGATATAGAGCAGAAGGGAATTTCAATAGGTTTGACCTTTGACCTTCAACTGTGACCTTGACCTTGGACGTAGGTGCGTGGTTATTGATCGCGACACACCTTCTCATCATGAGAAACATTTGTGCCAAGCCATTTGATAATCCATGCATGGGTGTAGAAGATATAGAGCGGAAGGGAATTTCCAACAGACCGACCGACAGACCGACCGACAAGCTGACTCCTATATATCCCCAACAAACTTTGTTTGTGGGGGTATAATAACAATCAAGTGACAATACTATACCTATATATACGAGTCCAGCCTCACTTAGTATATCCGCCGATACTGGGTGATACTTGGGCCAGTTTTCGAATGACTCGAGCCTTTTTGAGACGACTGCATATTGCGGGAATTTGGGTTTCAGCAGTGATATGCCCAGCGAGTTTCCGCCCTCACTTGTGCTATTGTCCATATACCGGGGGTCCAGACAGAGGTTGTTCATCCGTGCTGTCATCGCCATCATGCGGTCAGTTGTTAACTTCTGTATGACAAGAATCTTCCCTGAATAACGCTGCTGAATAACCATGCAATCCCGACTGTTTTATTTTTTTGTACGGTTTAATCTCCAGAAAAGCAAGTACAAGCATATACATCGCTCCAGATAAGCTTTGTGTCTAAAGCGTACTATACCCCCTGATTTCAAAATCATTGCATATTTTACTTTTACAAATGGATTATTGATTTCTTTCTTTACTAATTAGTGAGCAAATGATAAAAATAATATAACAAATTTAAACATTCTCTTACTGAGCTACAAAAAGCAAACAGCTCAGCTAAATGAATGTTCAGCTTTATGACAGTATTTTCACTACTCAATTTGAAAATCAATGCATATTTTCACATTGCTGTGCGTATTTTGTACTCCCACTTTTGATAATCAATGCGTATTCGGATAAAATAATTGCGTAAAATACGCCAATACTGGAGCTCTGAATTATATATTATATGTTCTGATAATGTTGATTTCAACACGTGTCAAATCGAGGACTCATTGAACTTGAAAGGCCCATACATAGTTGCGGAAGCGTAAACTACATTTTCAGTTATATACCAGCAGAATCATAAATATCACGTTACGCTGCTCGCAACTAACATACCAGGCCCGTACGCAGGAATTAATTTAGGGTGGGGGGGGGGGCAGGGTGCGTTACCGACGGCGCGAAGGGCTAAACATATTTGTTTGCACATACACTGAGAGACCTCGGCAGATTAACCCTTTCACTCCCAGTCCATTTAGGAACATACTCAACATAGGGTATTTTTGTTGTCAAATTTTGAAAATTATTTTCAAAAAGTGCAGATCCTGATGAGACGGCTCGTCACGAGCCGGCTCGTCTGGATCTACACATTTTGCCAACAATACCACTATATAGTCCTATGGTGTTGAAAGGGTTAAGGGTGGGGGTGCGTACGCACCCGTCGCACCCCTCTGCGTACGGGCTTGCATACAGTACACAGATCTACATGTCCATACACTACAGTTTTGTTTTATATTATATCATTATTACTGATCATGTGTACCTTTGGATACTCTACTTACTAAACAAAACAAAACAAGAAATGCGTGTGTCGAACGCCACCTGCAGCATATTTGAGAAACTGTGACAAAGTGGTTAACCGAAAAGTGTGACGGACGGACAGACAGACAGACGGACGGTCCAAACACTATATGCCACCGTTTCTTCGAAACCCGGTGGCATAAAAAGAGTTACTTTATATAATTCTATAAATCTACAAACCTTTATAAATAGCAGCCAATATGCCTGTCTATAGCCTATTTTTGGATTTATTAAAAATAATATTATTACGATCTCCTAGTTTGTTACTCTACAGTGTACTGTATGTCCACAACTGTTAAATCTTTCGCATCACCAGATGACGGTAGATGTACGCGTCCGCCACTAAAATAGCCTATGGTTTGCCTATTTATAGCACAACAATTCACAGTTTGCACCTATGATTAGATTATTCTAAACTGATCACATTCTATAAATAGTTCTGCTTTCAGCTCGTCCATTCATTTTTGCTTTCGTCCAGGTAGCAGTCCTCGGGCGAGTTGGTTAGTTTCGACTTTTTAGTAAATATATAAGAAAAACACATATCTGTGGCTATGAAAATGTTCTACAATTTCATATGATGTTTTCCACTGGCATGATTTCAGTTACAGAAGAGTGCGAAACTGCTGCTCAGAATTTTCGTCCGAAATCTTGGCAGTCATTTTATCTGTCAGAAAGGCAGGTCTGTTGCTCGAAAACAAAACGGTCGGTACCAGTACAGACTATGACCAGTGTGATAAGGTGTGATTGCAGAATTGGTACAATTAGCAAGTATTAGTGCAAATTCCGCAAGGGATATTTGAAATTCATGTTGTGAAATGTATGGCCGCGGCCAAATAAATGCAGATTTGGGCACATTTTGTGTAAACACAGCAGACTCTTTCAAAGCTAGTCACATACACATGAGGTTATACTGTCTAAAAGAGATAATTATAGAAATTATTTTTTAATTAACAGCGGTAATTTATAATTTCACTTATTTTCCGCCCGAAAATAGTTGAACAATTCTCATCAATGATTATTTTCCATAATAATATCTGTATACCTCATATGTAGGAATCCAGCTTAATGTTTAGTACATAGGTGCACTAAAGGATCACCCCCCCCCCCCCCCACAAAACAGGTGGAATGGCGAACAGTGCAGATCCTGATTAGACTTCAGATGCATGTGCTGATCTGAATGGATCTACACTGGTCGTAAAACCCCATAAGGCTTGATAAGCTGCATTTCTCAAGTCACAGCCACATTTTATTCCAAAAATGTTATTAAGATACTATTGATTAATTTCCTATGGCATCAAATTGGATCATTCATAATGTATTAGCACTCACATTGAGGGAGTGCACTCTCTTCCAACTACATTTATATTGCATAGAATGGGTTGGAATGTTTTGAGGTCGGGGGGGGGGGGGTATCGCA
This sequence comes from Conchocele bisecta, assembly GCA_029237695.1. Lineage (NCBI taxonomy): Eukaryota > Metazoa > Mollusca > Bivalvia > Lucinida > Thyasiridae > Conchocele > Conchocele bisecta. Next base: position 204,909,678 of record CM055265.1, on the reverse strand, counting down.
TAATTATCAGTTGGAATCATTAAAGTTTGGAGTAGTTTATGCTGCCGAACATGGATTATGGTGGTGTGTGGGTGTGGAATTGCCTGAACTGAACTTATCGAAAGTTTGGGCCAGTACTGTCTTGGTTTTATTTTATTTTCAAACAAATTATATTGAGCTATTTAAGTTAATATAATTGCCCCCCCCCCCACCCCGCACCCCCCCCGATCCGCTCTCATGACCCCCTGCCCTTAATTCCCCCATATATCTCAGGACCCCCAGGCCCTCCCTAAACTTTTTCAATCATCGCCCCGCCCCCCCCCGCATTTATTATTTTACTCCGGCACACCACCGCCCCCATAACATTTGTTTGACCCTGCCATAAGTTTTTCCTACAACATCTCCCCCCTCAGTTTTTCCCCAAGGGCAGGGCCCAGGCACCACACACTTCAATTATTTGTTTGCTCCTCCTCAGGGGGTACTTACATTAACTAGAATAGCCCATTTACATATTTAGTAGAATGTATAATAATTTACAATCTTGTTGTCTACTTTCACTTTCATTTCAAGTGAGTAATTTTATCAAATTTCATTTTTTTTTTCATTTTTTTTTAACTTATTGATTGACCCACTTTCATATTCACTATTCAGTCTGAGTTATTCATTGTCTGTCTGTTAATATAATATCTAACACAGACATATATTTATTTCATATAACAATCATACATTACATAGCGCTATTTATAAAACTTTACACGCACCTGTCTCCGTTGTGTGTAGTTGCTGACGTTAAACTCGTCGGTGGCGATGTTTACACACGGCAGTTTCACTGCGGACTGGCTCGATTCCACTGCCTCTGAAACAAGAATTTCCGCAGTTAGTGTTGTACTAAATTAAATATAGATCAATCGATTCTAGAACAAAAATGCTCACTGCATCAGAATATCGATGGCTCAGTTTGATTAAACGACTATTTACCTGTCAAAATACGATGTTTCTGCTTGACAGCGGCGGGGTTTCCTTGTGCGATATCGGATGTTTTCCAACCAGTGACATATGTGAAGGGCAGAATCTTAGCTTTCATTTGATTGGGCCGTCGGTAAAATACGTCACCGGGAATTCAGCGGAAATCGTTTCAGGCTCTCCCATATCGCTCTCATTATAGCTAAAAATACGTTCGAGCACACTGTCGCGTGACACGTGCATTCTTGTACATTCCGGATTACCGTATAATTGTATATTTGTGATGTGTGGTACTGTGTTGTATTGTTGTGCGTACTATTAATTTCACATACCTGTGATTCCACATACCTGTGATTTCACACACCTATGATGTTTACATACCTGTGATTTAGCATGTACAATGTGCGTGTAATAACGGGGCTTATGTTGTATTGGTGGAAATACGTTTAGGCGTGTCCTTTTTGCGGATTTAAATACACGTCCATTTTATGAGCAATGTTTTACTGATGTCACGCCATATTTGCCACAGACTATGCATGTGTGTGGTAGAGAACTCGTTGACTGCGTGTGCTGGTTTTGCTAGGGAAAATACCCATTTTAGTATTACGGATGTCCACTATCCGTGCCGGCCGAGTTTGTCCGCGTGTCATTTGTTCACCAGATAAGGGACCTTCTTTAGGTGAAGCCAGTAGCCAGTATATAGCGCAGACCATACCATGATCTGCTCTGTTATGTATGCTAAGGGTTAGTGTTTCAGCATAGCCTGGTACTGGCCAACACTGATATATCAGATCCCATACTGGTGATGCTTTGTGTCGTGATATTTCCGTAAATGACCACGATATTTGAGTCTAGTACGTGCTACACTCTCATTTGAGTGTACAGCCCGTAGTACAGATATGGACGGGTTTGGCGGGGCTAAATAGCGACCCTCGTATGTCGAGACCAGTCGAGTCCATTTCGCATTATGATATCTGGGTCTATAGTGTGCAGATTTATGGTAGTGTGGGATATACCATGTTGGATGGTATTTATTCCGCGAGGGCGTGGGAACATATATTTATGCCAAATATAACCCACGGGTGAAATGGCAAAAGCCATGGTTTTGTAATATTTATGTGAGATGTCGAACGAGGGGTAGGCATATTCATTATTCCGTGCGTGGTTTCACTGGTTCGTATATAAGCGATGTCTCGCAATGTGTTGTTGGGACACATATTTCTGGTAGCAGAAGGATCATAGTACTGTATTCACCAGTGACACGGAGGATTTTGGTATGTACCTACAACATTTTATTTCAGCTGTGATTTGCCGTTGTTCGATTCCCGTTTTAGTCCGTTGTGCATCCTGTCTGCCTGTCTGTGCGTATTCGTCCAGTAATTGGAGGCTCATTTCATTTTGTGGCCTCTTGAGATCGCTCCAGCGAGCCACATTGGACGTTTTGGTCCACTCGTTGAGGGCAGACCCCAGTCAGTGCAGAATACCAGGTCATCCGAGTGTCCGTACGCCTGGCTGGCGCAGTGTGTGTAGCAGCTCCGGGTACAGGCCTGTATATAGCAGTGTGTGATTGCTACATCGCGTTCAGCAGACAGTCACAGTCATAGATTAGTGAAGTGAAACTCCATACACACATATCATATCATTATACTACCACCGAGTTGAATGTCACCCATGTGAAACTTTTCCCGGCGTCTTAGCCAACGTGATAATCGCCATTTGTATTATATCGGAACTTTACATCTGGTCTACCACTTCCGGTATTACAACCCATTGATTCACCATGGATACTTTACATCCGGTCCACCACATCCGGGTTGCTACAGTCGAGTGATACCATCACATCCGGCTTTGACTTTGATATTAAGACTTTGAAAATACATTGCATAGGCAATACATATGTATACTTTGATAGTGTATCCTATCATGACATATCATGGCTAAGGGATTGTAGTAAGACTACATTTATGGTTTATTGATTAATCTACTTGAAGTTGGATAATAGCCATATTGGTGACTAGACCTCATACTGCGGGTGAGGCAGACCTTGGGACCTTGATACTCAGATGTTACCACTATCTATTGAGATACGCCAGCACTGGGGTAGCTCAAATTATTGTCATTTGTCCTCCAATCTTCGTTCTGCCATGTTCTACTTGTATGTTATTTCACTTTGATTAGCGATCATCAAAGTACTTGTGCATTCATACTATTGTCCACTACGGGACCATTGAGATACCACATACTGAGTTTATTCGTCTATAGCTTTTAAGTCGATTGGCTTACAACCTTGTAATTGAATAGTATCATGCACCGTACAGTGATGTTCGCATATCAATGTATCATGTATTCCTGTGTGTTCCCCATGTAATATAGTGTACATTATAAGTGATTAAGTGACTACGTGTACTTATCTACTCTAGCCTGTCCCTTACACTTCAACTGCATTGTTACCACTTTTCGTTCGTCAGATCAAGCTATATTGGCCATAACGTCATAATAATTGAAGTATACTTGGTTCATATGATAATAGGGGAAACAATTTTGTCTCGATCATTCCTGACCTTGGTAATGACCTTGACACACACGCGACGTCGATAAAATTGGGTCAACATCGGTGTATACACCAAGTTACAGTTTGCTATATAAGGTCATTGTTGTTGTTGTATATTTTGTGCCGCGCAAGCGTTACATGTAAACAAACCGCTGTCCCATTGATATTGATATTGGCTGTCCCATTGACTGTGCTATTTTCATTTTGCTAATCTCTAATATTGCATTGTTTAAATCAAACTTACATTCATCTTTTGAAATCGACATTCATTTAGCTTTCATAAGTATACGTACACAGATCACAGTGTCAGCATAAGTTTTCAGCTAACTGAACGAGGATGGGTCTGCTGTCACAGGCATTCGGCGTGTTTCGGCTTTCATCGGTATAACTCTATATATACGCGTAGTCTTCATTATGTGGGTGGGGTATCGACCTACGAACATTTCTGCTGCCACAGTCGCCAGGACATATATACATACAGTTTCGGTTCATACAGGTTCTTGCCGAGTTGTGTAAGCCCCAGAGGCTTGTCTACTCTTCCTAGATGGGGTTTACTTTATGTCAATTCTGGTTGCTTATTAATATACTTGATGAATGTCAAATCTAGATGTTATCCATGATTTATCGAGTTTGCTTTTGAAGCTATTTAGTGTTTCGCTGCTCATAATATCTTCCGTTAAGTTGTTCCAGTCCTCGATACAACGATGTGGAAAGGAGTTCAATCGCATGGATTTATTGCACCTTACTTTATGTAGTTTGAATATGTTCCCTCGAGTAATGTTATCGTTAAACGTGAAGAATGTTGCTATGTCTATTAGTTCTAAACCATTTATTATTTTATATATTTGTATTAAATTGTAACGTCTCCGTCGATAGAATAGTGATGGGAGATTTAATTTCTCAAGTCTTTGTGTGTAAGTCATTCCTCGGAGCTCGGGTACCATTATTGTGCCTCTGCGTTGGACGTTCTCTAGAAGTTGCCTATTTTTCTTTGTAGATGGATTCCACACTGGAGATCCATAGTCCAGAACTGACCGCACTAAACTTTTATATAGGCACAGAAACAGCTCAGAATCCATATGGGTAAAACTACGCTTGATCAACCCTAATAATCTATTCGCTCTATTTACTATAGTGGTAATGTGTTTATCAAACGTGAGGTTACTGTTAAAAGTGATTCCGAGGTCCTTTTCTTCAATGTCTTTTGGTAATGGTTTCAACAAGTCCTGGTTGTCTTTAATGTTATAATCAAATTCCTTGGTGACATTTCCAAACTGTATGTATTTACATTTCGACACATTAAACTCCATCAGCCATTCTTTGCTCCAATCACACAATACTAGTAGGTCCTGTTGTAAGTGTTCTTGATCATTTGAAGTTTTAACTTCAGTGTAAATTTTACTATCGTCTGCAAATAATTTACATGTCTTAATAATTTTTTCTGGCATATCATTCATATAAATTATGAATAAAACTGGTCCAAGAACTGATCCTTGAGGGATCCCTGAGGTTACATTCTTCCATTCAGAGCTCTTTCCATTTAACATGACTCTTTGTCTTCTTTCATCAAGGAAATATTCTACCCATTTCAAAACTTCACCTTAAAATCCATAACTCTTCATTTTAAGTAATAATCTTCTATGTGGAACAGAGTCAAAAGCTTTTTTCAAGTCAAGTATATATTGCATCAATTTGCAGTCCTTTATCATATGAATTTGTCCAGTCATCTAATATATCAATTAACTGAAGTATACAGCTTCTTTTCTCACGAAAACCAAACTGAGCATCATTAAATAAATAGGTTGTTAACTGTCATATTGGTCCATTATAACTCTACGGACTGTTTTTTCACACATACGACAGGGAAGACATGTTAAAGATACCGGTCTGTAATTTGTTGCTTCTGATTTGTCCCCTTTATTTTTAAAAAAGTGCAGAAACATGTGCTTCTTTCCACATATATGGAAGTACTCCTTCTTCAAATGTTTTATTAAATATCTTCTGTAATGGCTCACTCAGTATTCCTGCATTTTCTTTTAAAAGTCTTGGGTGGCAATTATCCGGACCTATAGATTTGGATATGTTAAGAGAATGCATAAGTTTAAAAACTTCATCCGTTGAAACTGTCAAAGTTGATACCGGTGTCCCATGATAACTTAGATCAAAAATAGGTAGAGGGCATGGCGGCTCCTGCACAAAGACTGATGCAAAGAAATTGTTTAATAAGTTTGCTTTACTTTCATCATCTTGAATCAAAATATTTTTTAATAGCTGTGAAATAATTTTTCTTTCAAATTTTCTTTTTTCAAGCGCCGCAAAACATTTTGTATTCTTTTCTCCAGCATCCACCCAATTTACTTTCGATCGAAAAATAATACTTTCTGCTCGCCTTTTGTAAATTTCTTCGAGACCGCTTTTACAATTATTTAATTCATTGATTGCTTCGGGTGTTTGAATATTGTCATTACTTAATAGATGAATTTGGCGCTGTAATTTATTTTCGTCTGTTTTATCTTTTCTAATACGTTTTGTAGTATATTTGATATTTTAATTTCTGATTGTTCCTTTAATTAACTCTCATAAAGTGTTTGCTTCATGGTTAATGTTGGCAATTTCCGCTATATTGTTTTTAATAATTGTGCTATAATCATTTTCGAAAATAATTGAATTATTCAATTTAAAATATCCTGGGCCTCTAGGCTGATCATTGATATTTATCATGATTTGTACCAGTGAATGATCTGTTTTTATACTACATTTTATTTCACTTTTAGAAACAGTATTCACCAAATTGTCCGATAGTAAAAATTAATCTAGTGTACATAGGATAGGTGGTCTAGAATTAGAATGCCATGTATATTTATTTTTGTTCCGTGTTTTGCCTCCATATATCAGTAAAATCATATTTTTTTATAATATTTAACATCATATCGCTGTTCTGTTTGTTTGTACTTTGTAACCCACCTCTTTTATCCAAATCAAAGCTTAGGACAACATTGAAATCACCACCTATAATAATTCGCGAATTTTAATTTTCGGAAATAAAATCTTCTAGTTTTTTAAAAAATGTTTTATCTTCGATATTTGGCCCATATACATTTATAAGCAGAATCTGTTTATTTTGTATATCAATTCCAATTGCCTGAATTCTACCGGGAATTATTTATGTGTATTTGAGAACATTATATGTTAAATTAGAATTAAACATAATGCAGACTCCTTCAGAGTTGCTTGACTTTCCACTAAAGAATCCTTCTGCCCGTAATCAATTTCCCACTCCTTTTCTATTTTTATTACTGAATAAGTTTCCTGCAAAAAAAACATATCGCGTAATTGTTATCCTTGAGCCACCGGAATATTTGAGTCCGTTTTAACTTAGATCCTAGTCCTCGGACGTTTAAAGTGCATATGTTAATTGCCATGGAGAGTTAGGGTGAACTACTTTCGGCAAGGGAGAAATATCAAATATCACGCGAACTATTTTCATACGAGCCAAGCGGATTGTTCTGTTTATTAGTATATATAGTTTTAATCTATCTCCTGTGATATATAATGATACATTATTTCGATATGTTATGGGTCCTAATACATGTTGTTTCAATAGCGTATCTCTGTAACGGTATCGTTGTAGACGGAGTTGCAAAATAATTTAATAATTATTACGTTCAAATGGTTGCGTAATACTGATAGCACTTCTGTATAAATGTAACAGTCGTAAATGGCGCAATAGTCGCGAGGTTAAGGTCGCAAACTTCTATGATTTAATTACCGATTCCCGACAGGGTCGGGGGTACAAACCTCGACTTGGTATATATATTTTTTTCTCCATATATATTATTTTTGCGATTTTAATATATTCACAATTTTATGATTTTAATAAAAATAGCTATAAATATGTTTTTTTTATGTTTGCGGTACTGTTTATACCATATAAATTTTCACTGTCTCAAATCTATTTTTTTGGCTGTCACAATTAATTAATTAACATTTTTTTATGAATTTTAAATAATTATTGTCCTCCATCTGATCACAACACTGTTGGAACTGCGCATGTGGCTACCACGACCAGAATTCACTGGCCGCAAACACAGTAGAATTCGGCGTCTATTTATTAAATTATTATTTTTTATTTTATTTGAATTCCGCGTGAGCGCTGAATGTTGTGTCAACACCATTTACAGAAAATATTGGTGATTTTCTAAACGAATATCGGAGAAATGCGGCAATATATTTTATGTTAATTTTCAAGACCATTTACGGAAAAAAAATACTGATTTTTGAAAACAATATCAGCACAACTAAATACGGTGATAGAATTTTTATCGATTTTTCAACACCATTTACGGAAATTATTACTGATTTTCTAAAAACAATATCGGCGAAGGTGTACTGAACTACTTTTTGTTTACATAACCAGCCGTCTAATAGATCTGTGTATAATCGAGAGTATATCGTTAATTTTCATGTTGTCTCCGACAGTGAGGTGTTGCGGCACACATCAAAACGACACGTCAATTTCAAAACATTGCCTAAGGGTCAGTCAACATTTACAGCTGTGTGGTGTTATCAGATCAACACCTCGTCACACACAACTGCGCATTATCGATTTTTTTCCACACAAAGCGACGTGTATTTGCAACTAGATCTGTGTAATGTGTCGGGTGTAGCCAAAGACCATACATAAATTCGTAATTAGTCACATATGTAGCCTTAAAATATAATCGATTTCCTTAAATTACGTCCGCAAGTTGACATATATTTCAGAGCAGACGTCATCGTCATTTGCCGTTATTTATAAAATCCATTAGCCGTATATCTGTAAATCGCGTTGAAAGTTGACAATAAATTAAGACCAGATCAGTACGTTAAATCGCTATAGACGACAACTGACGATCCGATGAGAGAGAGAAATACCGTTTACGCGTATCCAATGTTAAATATACATCGTTATTTTTCTATGACTTTCGTAGTTTTTACCGAGAAATTCAAACCGTTTCTATTATTATGGCACATAATATCATGATTAGCACACCGTTTCACTAAGCTGGGGCTACTCAGGGAATGGGATCACACGGTCTATTGTTTACACTGGATTAATGGCGGCCCCCATGAGGTATCAGGTAAATCTTATTTTTCAATAATACGACTGTGGTTTCTTCCTTTTAATGATGACCATGTTCCAGCCGTTAACACTTATTTAGCAGCATTACTTATGTAGTTAGTCTGAACATTCTGCAGAGAAATTTGAATTGGACGGAAGCGAGCGTTGTTTAAACTTCGTCCGATTCATATGCACAGGTCAAAATATGAACTGAAAATGGCGCTTTGTGTGACAGAAATCCGTACGCGGACGAATGAAAAAAATATTTTGTCATAAATATCACATATAGCGAAACAGCGGTAGCATCTACTGTTTTAATAATATGCATACACATTGTAATTAATGTTTGATAGTGATATACTTATGAATAATATACGATACTATGGTTTATACTCCAGCACTATGTTTTAAGGCTGTGTGATTTGCCTCAATATAAGCTGGATTAATTAATACTTATATTCATGCGCTTCATGAGAACATCAATATATTTAAAATATACAAATATTACTTAAAGGGTTACCGATATGATACATTTTAATAATATAAATATTGAAAATACACATTAAAATCGCTTACAACATAAGTTATTGATCGAAAATAGTCACTTCATCGTGACCTATTTGACCGCATTACCTATTGCGCGGGTACCTCATCATATCCCCTGTTTACATAGGTAACTGGGGGTATAGTGAGGTATGTTCGCTAATACAATGTTTGCGTAATGAAAGAAGGAAGATGGAGGTAAGACCAGAGATTGGTGATCAGAACAAAGTAAGTTAAGGTTTTACAATTGAGTTAAAGACATGAAACATAATCAATTCTGAAAGCAACTGTTACAATACTTTTAACATAAATACATTTAGAATGTGAATATTGGCTGGGGCCCAATTTATACATATTTGTACCAGATTTATAAACATTCAGAATTTGATACTTATTGAAATAACATATTTTACACAAATATTGAATAAACTATGTATTTAGAATCCATTTAGACACTGATTAACGAGACGACAATGTATTCAATGAATTGGGACATATGTAAAGGTAAACACGTAATCATAATGTTTGTCAATGCAAATGTGGTGGGTGGGGTAATTTTGCATTTTCAGTGGTAATACAAACTCTGCATTGTCATAGGGTGAAAACTATAGTGTACTATGTTTGCAAATACATGTAGTACGAACTGAAATTGATATATATTTATATCAAACATAGTATCGCTAGATATATATTTATACATATTTATAGCCAGTTCATCGTTAACTTGAAGTCACTAATTCATAAATTTCCCCCTTTTTGCAAATATATCCCATATACGGCTGAACTATTTCTCTAATATGCAGACATATGTATATGTTGGTTCATATACAGCGGAAATTGCCATTTACCATATTTTACAAATTGGGTCACCATATGGTAACAAATCATAATATCAAGTGTCATCCGGGCTTATTATAACATGCAAAGGTCATAGATATACATTGGCATGAATGACAAGCATTAACATGACCTTGTCTAAATACTTTCAATAATATTATAATTACCCATTTCAGTCTGAGGATACGATAATTTGTTTATTTTTACATGAAGGTATATGTTGTTATCTCTCATTTGAACCTTCAAATGAGTGATAACAACATATACTTTCGAGATGAAATACAGAAAATAGGGATGTTTTTGCTCATAAAAGTTTCATACTATACTCAACAAAACTAGAAACGTCCCTGTTTTATAGCCGGTGTAGCTCTGTCTATGTATGTACCACATGTTCAAAGTACATGTATTTTAAACCGTGGCGATGCTCAGAATACGATCGTGTAGAGTTTAGCCGATACACACGGTTTACATAGCGGCCAGTGACCGGAACGTTGATTTCCACTTTTTGCACGTGCACGCTATACTTGTCATCGATAAGGTGATTCAGTTCATGTCGTACCATTCATGCGATAGGGGCTATTCGGAAAATTAAAAAACTTTTTTAATTTTTCACTGTTTTCGATATGCCACGGCTTTCCGAAAACGAGCGAAATCAGGCAATTGGGATGCTTGCGGGTGGGATGGCCGCCAGGGCGGTCGCGCCTCGGTTTGGTTGCTGTCGGAAGACGATTGATCGTCTTGCAGCCCGGTACCAGCAGACTGGGGCTGTTCACGACCGGCAGCGACCTGGTAGGCCTCGTGTAACGACGGCTAGAGCCGATCGTTGCATTACGTTGACGCACTTACGTCAACGTCGATTGGCAGCCACAGTCACTGCTAGGCGATACGGTGTCTCAGGGCAGACCATTCGCAACCGGTTACGTCGTAACGCCCAACCAATCCGGGCACGCCGCCCGTACACTGGTCAGATAATGACCCAACGTCACCGTGCTGCCAGACTGTTATGGGCGCGACGTCATCTGAACTGGAGAAGGGCTGACTGGAACCGAGTTTTGTTTCACCGATGAATGAATCTCGGTTCACAGTTAGTCCATGCTGACGGAAGATTACGGGTATACAGGCGTAAAAATGAAAGATTCACCGATTGTTGCATTGTTGAGAAGAACAGGTTTGGGGGAGGGAGCGTAATGGTCTGTGGGATCATGGGAAACCGGAAGACAGATTTGGTTGTTGTACAGGGCAACATCAATGCACAACGTTATGTTGCAGATGTGCTAAATGCACATGCCTTACCATTTATCCGTCAGCATGGTCCTGGTGTGACATTGATGCACGACAATGCCCGCCCTCACGTAGCCAGGGTCACCACTCAATACTTACAGCAAAACAACGTCGACGTCATGCCATGGCCCGCGGTCTCCCCGGATCTCAATCCCATTGAGCACATATGGGATGAGCTGGGCCGTAAAGCACGAGCTAACCATCAGATTGACAATGTTCGCGATCTTACACGGGCGTTACAACGAGAATGGAGGAATTTGCCCAACGCACTGGTATTGCGTTACGTCACGTCGATGCGGCGTAGGATCATTGCATGCATTCATGCAAATGGTGGCCACACTCGGTACTAACGAGATTTATTGAATTTGCCACATTACTTATTGAAATTCCATCTCTAAACATTAAGTAACACATTTCTGAGTTTTTGTGATTTTTGATTTTGACCCCTACCGCCCTTGGCCGGTTATCTCTCGAATATTTAACAAGATATCCAAATGCAATTTATTGGCTTTGATACAGAAATGAATGAACTTGTTTTTCCATTTTGATTTTTAAAAGTAACCCTTTTGGTTTATGATGAATCTTTCCTTAAACATTGAGGGACGCTTCTAGTTTTGCTCAGTATACTATAATTGTATCCCGTCTTTAATGGGTTAACCCCTTCACCCCTGAATAACTGGCATATACAGATTCATAATACATGCTACCCAGTGATGACCTTAGTTGTAGGCTGTTAAACACCAATAAAGCAAATCAGGCTACCCATTGATTTACCTTGGTTCTGGGTGGGTGCCAAGTCGGAGAATGCTTTGGGTAATTAAAGATCGGGATTCAACCTTACCGGAATTCCGACTGGAGACCTGGTTGGCCCTCACATACATCTTTGGAAGTTTGTATATGACAGTTGAATCTGGTTATACCCCTTATATGAATATTCGACGTCACGTTTTGAAGAAACAATTCATACGCTAACGTCAAAATTGTCAATTTTGACAATGTTATAAGCTGGTCTAAAAACAAATTTCACATTTTTCGAAGAGCATGTAGTATAAAATGTATGCCACTACCATTTTGAAATACCGGAGTAATTTCCCTTGACATCTCTAAATCCGATAAAGAAACGAGTGCTCCGCACTCGTTTCATTATCGGATTTCCAGATGTCTCGGGGGGGGGGGGGGGTGGGGGGGGAATAAATCATTTTTTTCAAAATGGTAGTTGAATAAACTCCATATAGTCATTTGTATATACCCCGAAACATATTTCAGAATAAATGTAATCACCATGCTATCCGTCTGTCCATCTGCCTGCCCGAGGTTTGTCTTAAAATATTTTAAAAGAGAAATTCAATTCTTAACCCCGAGAATGCTGAAAACACACACAGCCATCTGCTGTTGTTTTATAAGTTGTCTTCTTTCTCAAGAAAAACATGGTTTGACAACACTTCAGAATCATTTCCATTGGAAATGAATCTGAAACTTTGTTAAACCATGTTAGAAAAATGGAAAATCAGCTGACGACAAAATTTAATTAATTATTGTAAGGGTTAATTAAGTATATATATATACAGTGATATCAATTATTGGTAGTGGAAAATGTTTCTAAGCTGTGTTATTGTTTTCTATGCTGGGTTATCGTTTGCTTCCATCATACATGGTTGTAATTTTGATTTGATTTGTCATAGTTTTGTCTTCCGCAATTTTCAGTCCAACGTCTTAATACTCTTACACATATTGTGTCTTCCATTGTCTTCCACAATTTTCAGCTTACCTTTCAGTATGTACATTATTAGTATAGGAATGAATGACATAACTGGACGTATTCCCGCGACTTTTCCAAGTTTATATCCCCGATAAATTCCACAAAAAGGCCATTCATTCCTTATAATTCCAGTATTTGAAATAAATTCATTAAGAAAATGTGTTTATTATCCGTGTTCTTAATAATTATTTTAACTGCGCCTCACGGTTACGGAAAGTAGTTCGGCGTGTGAGTTTTCTGGGATATACATTTTGGACAGAGACTTGCTACGGGCCAATCAAATGTTAGGGAATTGTGTAAATATTTTTGTGCTGGAATTATGGTCATGTAATATACAAATAGACCCGACTGTCGTATTTCTTCCCATATTGTTGCACCCTATTTCGTTGATATCTGAACAATAATTGTCATACATTACGTAAATGACATTTAATGTTCACAAAAACACTCCATGAAGTAAATTACACATCAGCACTGTATTTGCATTAACCCTTAGACAGCACTTCTCAAAGCATGTTGTAAATTATTATAAATTGCTGTCAAAGCATGTTTTTGATGATAAAAATGAAAAATAAGCAGCAGACGACATTAAAATTAAGATAGCGGTTTAAGGGTTAACTTTTGATGCCATGTAGGGAAAATATTTATTTTCAAAATCAATATCGGAGAAAAATGGCGTTGCAATAAGAACGGTAATAAAAACCCAGGTGCACTTGAAGTTTTTGTCGGTTTTTCGACCGAATGCTACGGTGTAGCAAGGGTGCAAGGATCAGGAAACAACAGTTGTGTAAATACTGTCATTGATGATACATTGACTAAATAGTGTAGGCTCCACTCTGATCTATTTTCTAATCTCTGCCTGTACATAAGACATACGGAGTATGTACTCCATTCTCATGTGTGGGTGGCAGGTGGGAGAATGTGATGGGTGATTTAACGTTCGGGGTTCATCCTTACCGGAATTCCGGTATGATCCAATGTCTCATAATTTGGCAACAGATGTCTGCTGTTTACATAATTTGTTGACGCTGGTTTTCCGCTCAGGTACGTCTTTGGCATACTTGTATGTGAGGGTTAAATATGGTCATACCCCTTGTATGAGTAAAACGATTATTCCTAATCCTATTACTTTTCGGTGAAGAGGCCATGTGACTTTGGTGTGGTATGGACCTGGCACCAGGTCAGGTCATTCTAATTTCAGGGCTGAATATATTTTTTTTCTCAATGTAAATATACATTTCTAATTTTGGGATTTCCCCCCAATGCAGCAGGATAAATACGGAATCGAACCCGTTGGCCCGGCCTTAAATGACCTTAACTGTTGACAGGCAGCTAAACATAAACAAACAAACAATTTGTTGCCATTTCTACTTCCAGGATTCCACTTTTCCCCGACGATGGAACGCCGAAGATTTGCCAACTCGACAAAGAGTTCTCACCTCGACTGACACACAGCCACACCTTGGTTTTACATTGACATTGGGTCCAGGAAATACTAATGTTTCTCATGGTGTATTTAAACCTTATTACGTGGAGTTAAATTTTGTCGTCTGCTGGAAACGTTTTATTTTCAATATTTCTCGACAAAAACCTATTTTGACAGCGCATGAGAATCGGCTCCAATGGTGTTTCACGCTATCATTTCTGAAGCAACTCACACTACTGTCTACACATCAACAGACCGCAAGTATTTAATAGTTTGCTTCGAAATGAAAACATGTCTTGGTATTTCAGTAGAATTGTTTCCAATTCTAATGAAATACCAATATGCTACATCTGTAGTCTGTTTATTATTTTCTGCAGCAGGATAAAGATTCCATAACATTTTATTGCTTTTTAGCTCGACTATTCGAAGAATAGTTAGAGCTTATGTAGTCAACCCCGGCGTCTGACTGTATCGGATTTGCCAGATAAGAAATGCACAACGTATGGGTGTTTCGGAGAGCTTTGCAATAACAATATTTGCCACACATGTGCATAAGATTCACCCGATCATTGGCCTTAACCCTATTAACACCAGATGCCTGTATATAGGTATTGGCAAAACGTGTAGATCCACATGAGCCGGCTCATTTTGGAGGCTCATCAGGATCTGCACTTTTTGCAAGTAATTTTCATATTTTTAACAACAAAAACAGCCTCGTTTCATAAATCGGCTGTTCTGAAAATCATTTTGTGACGGTTGGATTGATCGGAAAATTAACATTTGAAAATCCATTCCAATTACTTAGGGTTAAGACATCGATTAACTTAGGGAAAGGGTTAAGACCTCGCTGTAGGACAGACGTTAAACGCCATTCAATCAATCAGTAAAGTTGTGTAATCACTGGGACTGGACCCGTGCTTGCTCGTTTGATTGTGTATTGGTGCTTAGCGGCCTATCAACAGATAAGGTCATTTAAGCCCGGGCCAACGGGTTCGATCCCGTATTATAGCAAATGCAGCTGCCATCGTTTGTATGTTCTGTAAAAAAGAACAAACAAAAGTCAGACAGTCAACCAGACGGATGGACTGATGGACGTTCATACACGACACATCATTTGGTGGTATATTCATCGTTTTTAAAGAAATGAATGACCACTTAAGACACCATATGCTTAGATCACGGAATATGTTGCATTATTTTCGTTTTGTCTTAGGCCACACCTCCAACCACCTAAGATCCCAAACATGTGCCCGGACGAACGGACGGACGGGACGGACGGATGGTCAGACGGACGAACAGATAGAGGGACAGGCGGACTCTATTTCGGGGCGTGGCCTAAGACAACAGAAAATAATGGACTTATTCCGTACCACTTAAACCTTTTGTTTCTTATTTATTAAGGGTCATTCCTGTTTGTGAACACTGGATGTGTGTAATGCAACTTCGTCCGGACCGATGGACGTACAGAGGTAAACCAACGTGCAGTCTGATCAAGGTGGCAGCTGGCTGGCAGACACTGGCAGGTAGACGGTTCGTTACCAGCCGGCTCATCTGGATCTACAGTGTCGATAAATGAGCATACCGAATACTGGTAATGCAATGACCTACATCACAAATAGCAATACACGGGTAAATGTGTGCCGATCTATATGTAAGCATATATGGTTGATATGGCAGATAATTGCTAAACTAATACGTATGAAGTGAACATTTACCTGCTTTCAGTGAATTGTTTTCTCCACCTCGGCTCACATGGGGGAAGCCATCTTTTTTTATTTCATAAGTTTCGTCTTAAATATTTAAGTTATAACTTTTGACTGCTAGCAACCTGTCTTAGTTTTCCATTGTAAACGTCGTTCTTGCTAAGATGTTTTGTGAAACGGACTAAGCACGTACTCCGGACTTAAGTTATAACTTATGACAAAAGTACTTGCTTAGTTCGTTAGTGAAACGGGCCCCAGCACTGCGTACTATGCTGCATTGACATTTGCCGTCTGCTGTTGATTTTTTACTTTCCATTTTTCAAGACAAAACACTGTTTGTAAAGTGCTGCGAGACCAAAATATGAAACAAGAGCAGACAACAATTTTTGTTCCCACATTCCATGGGTTATTAAACATGATTGGTCACCATAAATATGGTAAAAAATGCCCCCGTAAGCCCTGAAAATATACAAATATGTTAATAAAACTGTGATTAGTGGCACACATCAACATTGTGAGTTGGGTTACTGCCACCTGGGTGCTCTAGAAATTGAAAACAAACTATAGTACACTCCTGTAGCCTGATGACAATCTCTACTGCTTGTTAGAAGCATGATGGGTGTTTCATTGCTGAAACGGCAAACAGAGCAGATCCTGATCAGACAGTGCATATGCACAGGCTGATCTGGATCTACACTGGTCGCAAGACACAGCCATTTCTCCAGCCACAGCACGTTCATACAAACACGTTCAAACTAGAGGGTTGTTTTTCGGACAAAAACATGTCTCCCCCCACACCAACACTGCATGTTATCGGGACTAGGAAAATTATAATTTAAGCCAACAACAGCATATATGTAGCTACCTTGTTTTTCTGCGTAATTTAGCTGTATATTGAGAGCTAATAAAATAAAAAGAGACACCATATGCAATTTTCACTTGTCAAGGGTGATAACTCTGCCTATGCTAGACGAATCCGCATAAAAAACCCAGATGCACAACTGCACATAGTGACAAACGTTCCTGTAAAATTTCGCAACTCTCAACTCAAACACTTTTGGAAATACAACACAAACAAAACCGCAGGTGCACAACTACACATGCTGATTACCATTCCTATAAAATTTCATGCCTGTAACTCAAATACAGTTATCGGCGACAAAAGTTAAAAATTAGCAATTTTCACTAAGTCAAGGGTCATAACTCACCCCATACTCTATGAATCTGCATACAAATCACCAGATGCACAACTCCACATGTTGATAAACATTCCTATAATGTTTCATTAATGTAGTTCAAATACTTTTTCAGTTATGTGCGACTTAAGTTGAAAATCGCCACTTTTCACTAAGTCAAGGGCCATAAGTCTGTGAATACTGGATGAATCCGCATCTAAAACCCCAGTTTCGCAACTTCACACGATGACACATATTTCTATACGGTTTCATGACTGTAGCTCAAATAGTTTAACCGCAGGTGCGCAACTTCACATGATGACAAATATTCATGTAAGGTTTCATGACTGTAGCTCAAATAGTTTTTTCAGTTATGTGCAACACAAGTTGAAAATAACCACTTTCCACTAAGTCAAGCGCCATAATTCTGCGAATACTGGATGGATCCGCATCGAAAACCACAGGTGCGCTACTTCACATGGTGACTTTCCTGTCAGGTTTCTTGACTGTAGCTCAAATAGTTGTTCAGTTGTGTGGGACACGCGTTTAAAATCGCCACCTTTCACTAGGTCAAGGACCATAGCTCAAATAGTTTAACCGCAGGTGCGCAACTTCACATGATGACAAATATTCATATAAGG
Source organism: Conchocele bisecta (assembly GCA_029237695.1). Lineage (NCBI taxonomy): Eukaryota > Metazoa > Mollusca > Bivalvia > Lucinida > Thyasiridae > Conchocele > Conchocele bisecta. Next base: position 204,891,719 of record CM055265.1, on the reverse strand, counting down.
TTTCATGACTGTAGCTGAAATCGTTTTTTTCAGTTATGTGCGACACAAGTTGAATATCACCACTTTTCACTAAGTCAAGGGCCATAAGTCTGCGAATACTGGATAAATCCACATCTGAAACCCCAGGTGCGCAACTTCACAATGGCATGACGACAAACATTCTTGTAAAATTTCGTGAATCCAACTCAATACCTTTGGAGAAACGCGCGACACACATTTTGTGACGGACGGACAGACAACCATGCCAAAAACAATATGTCTCCCCATATATAGGGGAAACATAACTATACTGTCATTTCGGCTAATTCTGCGCATCGGCTAATTCGCAATTGACATCAAATTTAGCCTTGCGTACGTAATAATAAAATATGTGGATTTTGGAATAAGTAAGCTGTTTAGTTGCTACACTGTGGCACAATGTTATCCCATTCCGATAGTTTGGTAAAATGTTATTCAGAATATAGTCAAAATGTGTTAAATCCTCAGACCCTGCTGATGGAATAGCTGTCTTATTTACTAAATTAACTGTTCAACTAGGAAAGTAACCTGTCATGATGTCACTGGATAGTTCTGCTTCAAGTTTAATGCACATTTTGCTATGCTGATTCAGTGTGAACCTTCGCCATTTTTGTTTACACTACCAGATGCGCAGCATTAGCACAAAGATTGTGACGTTACAAACACGCAAGTGATGTCATACATCATACAATTTACGTCAGAACATTATCACATTTTACTGGCACAGACTTCCTTGAACTTCGTTGAATATTCAGGGAATTTTGACTGAATATGGGAATATTAATGACATTTAAATGTGTTTGGAAAGCCTTAGGTGCAGAATTAGCCGACACCATTGTATACCATAACTCTCATAGCATCTGTCTGCAAAGGTTCACTTTTGAAAGAAAATCTATAATTATGACGTACTAGAAGGGTCATTAATGTACTACCCTGCATCATGCTGCATCATGCAGGGTCATGCTTAAAACTGTTAGCATCATGCAGACAAATCCTGCATGATGCTAAATCTTGCAGCATCATGCTGCATGATGCTACATATTTCAGCATCATGCTGCATCATGCAGGGTCATGGTAATTAATTTTCAGCCTCAAACTAAAAAGTCCTGCATGATGCAGGGTCTTGCCACATGATGAATATTGAACCTTCCGTACGTCATGCAGGGTCATTAATACACTAACCTGCACGATGCTGCATCATGCAGCATCATGCAGAGTCTTGCTAAATAGTCATAGCCGTATACCATAATGCAACATTCTGACTCCACCAATTAGAGACGTCGTTACAAGAAATACGGAATTGAGTAATTTGCATAAAACGAAGATGGCCGCCAAAATAAACACTGTTCTCCTATGTCCCTTCTCTAAGATGACACTTCCCGCAAATTTTATATATTGTTTTGGTTTTTAAATCTATTATAGTTATGAGAACGTTTTTGTACGAATATGTCATTTGTAAAATTAAAATTTTGTTATTAACATTTTCAATACAAATAACGTTTTTATATTGTATGATATTTAGAAAAATTCCCAAATTAATCAATTTGAAACCACCATACTTTTATCATTTGTTATGGAAACTGCACATGTTTACTTGTAAATGCCAATACATGATTACTTTGCCACGTCAGTCTAATTATATGTCGTGTCAATCGCAGGGATCGCGGCATTCTGCACAATATGTTTTACATGACAACCCATACTTCCTGCAGCTACACCAACAGTCCTTCTTACATGCACAGCAGATAATGTCGAGGAGATCTGATGGAGCTGCTTGGAGGTCTGTCTGCGATAGAACGGAACGACCATCTTGGATATACCATCCCCATTCATCGGGGTTCATTTATGGTTCTCCACGCCATTCTATTCCACAGCTGTCGACAAAGATGGAGGCACAGATTGTGAGATTTGGTATTTTTGCTGGATAGTATTTGTGATTACGTTCTGGGAAGTATTTTGTTGCTTTCTTCTATGTTCTATTTGTCTCGTACCTTTTTATGTTTTTCTTTGGGACCGTACACCACTAGTCGTGGAGGGCACCCTGGTTCCTTGTTAAATTCTCTGTGTGGTGTTTTTAAACTTGACTTTGATTTTCATAGGTACTATTACGAATTGAAGAAACGAACGTGAACGAATTGTAGAAATTTGGAAAAATCCGAATACGCACACAATTTCAGACGAATAGATACACGGGGACTGGACGGAACGAACGGACAACGAATAAAACGGTTTCAAAACTAATTCAAAACTAATTCATGAGGGGTGTATTGCCCCCCTCCTCGAATCCCGAATACTATTTAATGTTGAGACTGAATCCCGAATACTCTTTAAATCGGGACTGAGTATGATTTGCTCAATCGGTAATTATCAAAGGCCTATATGACCCTTCCCGGCTGAGAAAAGAGACCTTACAACATATACGACCAGCGTAACCCGCTATTCCGTCAATGGCGTAGAATTAATGACACCAGCAAAATGATTGGTATCTAACAATGCTGAAGAAGCGTGCAAAAGGAACTATATCTCCAGTGATTGTAAATTATCTCAAATGTGGTGAGGTCCATTTTCCCAGCCGCCGGCCGATATACACTTAAACGACCCTAAATGGCAAAGAAAATTATATTTTTACAAAATAGCCTGAATCCCGTATACCAAACGCTAGAATGATTGCGTACTGCGTACCAATGCTTTGCGTCCGGAATACCGTCTACATAAGGCTGAATCCCGCGTACCAAAAGGGGCAATACACCCCTAATTCATAGCGTATCATTAAGTTCCAAGCGCGGATACAGAGGGGGTGTGGGAGGGGTTGTCCAGGGGGTTCAGACCCCTTCTTGCTCCTGGCCAAATAAATATATATCTACAATACTCGAATAGTTTCATGACTTTTACTGTGCTTAACATCGCCATTTTACCTTTACATGTGTCGGTAAATCGCGTCTTCGGCGATCTGGCATTTAAACATTAATTTCCTGAGGGAGGACCCCCAGAGCAACCGCCCTGCAATTATTTCCGGATCCCCGCCTGTTAACATACATTCTAACGAACCGGAGCGAATGCGGAACGAATGTCAGCGATCTCTGAACGAAGGGTTGGCGAGTTGTGGGTAAGATTTGCCATGATCTGCGATTGATCGAACACGTGACGTCTGTACGCAGGTATTTAGCATTCGTTCACCTACTCGACGCATCAGTAAACCCAGTCGCAGTCATCAATATAACATATCATTCAAATTATCAAGATTTTCAGCAAAGAAGATGCAAAAGTCAAGAAAACAAGAAGCAGACCACTAAAAGGAAGCAGCCACACTTCTGGCATGTATGTTGGCATGCATGACAATTTCATTGTTGATTATATCATGCTGTAGCACTGCCAAAATATACTGTTGTTTTTTGCTTGGGTTTCAAGCCCGTAATTGGCAGCTTAAGACGACCGGGCAGAGTGATAATTCCGGTCTTGCCCGGAAAACTCTGGGCAGTTGATCAGCCTGTTGTAATCGCTTCCGTTCGTCCGTACGTCATTTCATCCGTCATGCCGTTCGTCCGTAACGACGTCCACGGCTAAACCGGCAATAGAAATATGAAACACGAGGGATGGCACGTGCATGCATGCACCGTTTCAATAATTATGTCTGTGGCTGATTGTCCAGCCCTCGTGCTGGTACATGCGATGTCCCGGCAAACAAAGATCTAGCTCTTTATCTCTGATTTCTCATGCTTTTAAATCATCATGGGCGCCGTTGACTCGCAGTTGAAACAACATTACAGGTTATCTACTGCATATATGCACTGCAGGGAATCGAAGGTCGTTTTCACATGGAAACCGGGAATATTTTGCATTGACTCGGATATTATTATCTATTTTCATAAACTAAAAAACACGGAACGGGAAAAAGAGTGTAGTATTATCGGTTTTTGGCCGTTTTTCGACATTTCCAGCCAGTTTTTCAAACACTTCGACTTTGTATTTTTTAAAACATTTTAAACACACAGTGATCACAATTCATTATAAATTTGGTGGAGAATCCGGCGAATGTTTTACTGTGCATGTAGCTACAATAATAAACAATAGCAAACAAGTTCAATTGTTGGAATTTCCAAACATGATAACATAATATGTTACTTATCGGATGTCGCTAGCTTAGCATGCAGAAATTGCGTGATAGACGTTTCCGTCCATTTCAGTTTTATTTTTCCTGCGGGTGAAAATTGTGTCTAAGGAGTTCTCGTTTCCAAAACAGTAAATTGTCAATAAATGTTGACCGATGTCATGTCGACATTAGATGTATGTGTATGCTCAGTTTCGACATCATCTGTTAAAATTTGAAGCGATAGCGCACATTTTTACCAGTGATACCATAACAAGTTTAGCGAAAAAATGTGACGTCGCACAAAAAGACGGAGCAGCAGATGGCTGTGAAATTCTGCACAACGTGCGAATGACTCGGACAGAGACTTGGAATATGATTTACTGCAGCATGAAGCCAATGAAGTGTTCACAATCATCAGTGTTAAGGTGGTATAGCTGATTATTTTCGGGTGGCAGAGAGTCAGTATATATATATATGATAATTCGCCCTCGGGAAGGCCACCAACTGACGAATCAACGATAGAAAAAATGAAGAACGAGATAATTGATAATCAACGAAATAGCAAGTACCGCTGATATTAGTCATGGATCTACATATTCTATTTTAAAATCAAAGTTTACAAAATGGTATATGGACATTTACAAGAACTGGATGGTCCGAAAAAGAAACTGTATCCAGGGTACTTTGAGAAAAATGTAACACAATGTGTAGACTTAACGTTACGTTACGTCGTGACAGACGTCGAAGTGTTCCGTGCACGTTGAGGTTATGCTTGTAAAAATGTCATTAACATTTTGTATTTTATGTCATTTACTTATAATTTTCATAATAAGCCCAACACATAATAAGATTTCTGGTAGGTGATTTTAGTCCTGTTATCTCTTGTAATAGGAAAGTTAGGAGGATAGTCTCAAAACTCTCCGACTGTCCCTAGTTTCAAACATGTATAAGAAATGGCATCAATAAGAAAAAAAATGTTTAGATTATAAATCCTTATTATTAAATAAATAACGGAATTCGTTGAAAATACATGATACAATCATCTTATCTGACGGCCATCTTGGATTTATTCAAACAAAGTAGTTACTAATATATTACTGTCATCATGGATATAAACAAATCTGATAATTACACATTGTGCATCTATGTGAAGTAAACTAATAGCATTGTGGAATGTCAAATATCAGAGATGTAAATTAATGCAAAGAAATTTGGCGGCCATCTTTGATCGTGTTGATGCATTTGCATGAGTACATATAGACTCTGATCTACCAAAAAGATGATTAAGACCATCTGGTACCATAGCATTTTCCAGTGAGAGAAAGAAGCCATCCTTCCATCTGGGGTGGAACAAAACCATTATTTTATTTGCATTTTATGGAGAAAATTTGACACTGACCTTAGTTTATCATCTGACCTTGACATTTACTGCACCGAATGACTTTACAAATACAACCACTGCACCATAGAATCCATTAATGGGTGTATTTTGTATCAGTTTATGGTCATTAGTTCAAAAGTTAGGATATTAATATTTTTGGCGGCCATATTGGCGGCCACCTTGAATTACAGATCGAGCTCAAAGTTTACGGATGTAAACTTTATTTCATTGGACTCAGTTAAGCCTCGGGTAACTTTGGTGAACAATTCAGCTTTCTAGATTTTGTTTCCATGTTCATGTCATATTTGGCATATTACTCCTGTGCTAGTAATGTATGTGAGCCTAATACGAGTGTTAAATATCACGCATCGGTTGTCGGGTTAGCGCAATCGGTAACGAGCGCGCTTCTCACCAATACCAGGGCAGTACGTGAGATAGTATGTGGTCGCCAGACCAGACAAGTCGGTTTCCTCCGGGCACTCCGGTTTCCTCGCACAGTAAGGACCACCCATACGCCTCCATCAGTGTCAACGAACGCATTAATATAAGTATTTGTAATCGTTGTAAAATAAATAAAGTTCAAACTAAATATCACGCATAGATACACATATGGAAGGTGGAATGCAGATGATGACTATTGGGCAGGTATGTATGAACGCGAAAGAAGCATATATGGGTCATAGATGGACATATTTGGACTGTACACATGCAGGCATAAACTAGTGATTGGTAGATTGACTGTTGTAGAGGAGATATAAACCATAGCCAATAAGGAATTGGTGTTATATAAATGTAGTCGAGACAATAGACTGGTAACTATGGATGCTGGACACAATGGCATTTATATGATAACATAAGAACAATAGATATGTAGATACGGACATGTATGCACTGGTGTCATTTAGAAGCATTTATTTCATCACATGATCCATTTCATACTCTTTTTTTTTAAATCCAGTTGTTCGCGATTTGTATTATAAATTAAAACTTTCAGTGCAAAAATAACAAATTTGCTAACCGCTGATTACTTGCAATTTTGTATACGTTGAACAGGACATATTCTGCAACATGAAAACAATAGTGGCATTTATGTTGCAATTTTCCCCCGGTCTTTTGACATATGCCCTAGCCTAAATGGTATTTTTCGTTATGCCCTGCTATTCCATGTAATGAGGATTCTCGTGGACTGTTGAATTATCGTGATACGCTACTCTGGGAGCCGCGAAAAGTCGGCGCGGGGAGTTCACAACAATAACAACAACAACAAAGCAAGTAACAACAACTGCCACAAAAACAAATACCGTTAGAGCAAACCCGATATTATTATGATCTACTATATGTAACGACGTCTCTGATTGGTGGAGCCAGAATGTTGCATTATGGTATACGGATATGACGTATTTAGCAAGACACTGCATGATGCAGTATCAAACAGCATGTTGCAGGTTAGTGTATTAAAGACCTGACCATGCATGACCCTGCATGATGCAGGGAAGTGCATTAAAGACCTGACATGTATGACCCTGCATGATGCTGCATCATGCAGGGTAGTGCATTAAAGCCCCGACCCTGCATGGCCCTGTATGATGCTGCATCATACAGGGTATTGCATACAAAACCAACCCTGCATGATGCTGCATGATGCAGGGTAGTGCATTAAACACCTGACATGAATGACGCTGCATGATGCTGCATGGTGCAGGGTATTGCATACAAAGCCGGCCCTGCATGATGCTGCATGATGCAGGGTAGTGCATTAAAGACCTGACATGGATGACCCTGCATGATGCTTATTGATGCAGGGGATTGTATACAAACCCGACGCTGCATGATGCTGCATGATGCTGCATGATGCAGGGTGGTACATTAAATACCCTTATAGTACAGGTATTTAGCAAGCCCCTGTATCATGCTAATTACTTTTAACGTACAGAAGGTTCAATATTCATCTTGTAGCAAGACCCTGCATCATGCAGGATTTTTTAGCATGAGGCTGAAAAATAATTATCATGACCCTGCATGATGCAGCATGATGCAGCATGTGCTAAAATATTTAGCATGATGCAGCATGATGCTGAAAGATTGAAAAGTTTTAAGCGTGACCCTTCATGATGCTGTATGATGCAGCATGATGCAGGTAGCATGATGCAGCATGATGCAGGGTAGTACATTAATGACCCTTTTAGTACGTCATATATAATGACTGTTAACGAATAATGCATGCAGTGAAGAACAACACCCGTAATTTATTGTGCATTCTCTCACTTGGTGAATGACTGGGAAATCACGCTCAATGTGTGATGCAACTGGTGTGCACAAATGTACATGTGTAGTTCCAGCAAGCAATACTTCTTGGCCATCCGCTGACAAATACTTCACAATTAAGCATTCTAAGTCATTGCAGATCCTGAACAAAGTTATTTTTAATCTTGTTCAAATATGTTCAGTAGACTCAGTTCCGCACTGAGAAAATGGCAAACATTGTCGGCCTGCATTACACGGATCTAGAGGTACATGATGGCAAACGTCAGCGGCGGTAACAGTGTATGTATAGGCTCATACTTTCTACATATTTTACATTCATCCATCGTCATTACACGTACGTGTAGATCTACATCATCTCAATTTCATGACAAAACCAGTGTTACATAGATATATTAGAATAACTTTAATATTAGGAGGTGTTCAAATTGAGTACATGTCTCGTACATACAAGCATGGCATACAATTACATGACATATCTGATATATTTGTTATTTTATATACAAAAAGCATGTTTTTAAAAACATGCTTTTTGTATGGAAAATTTCACCGAATATATCTATAAACACAAATGTCCCCGATGGCAATTTGGATAATATCCGGACAAATTCTTAACCAGACCTACGGACACACGGACGGACACACCGTCTAAACACTATAACCTCCCTGATCTACGTAGACCGGGGTGCATACTTTCTTGTAAATTATCTAGAAAGTTTTACGAGCATGTTTTATTTATTTATGGCATACATGCCATACAATTACAAATCAATACATAAAATGATTGAGCAAAGTACGCGTAAAAGGATTCAGTATACTTCAGTACCAGTATCAGCAATAACAGTGTGGGAAATGACACGTGCTCTTTATATTCATACACATGTTTGGTAGCACGATAAAATATGCCTGCCATACTATCCTACGTGTTCTATTTATCTTCCATTAACACTTACATGTACACCGCTATCTTAATTTTTTGTCGTCTACTGTTTATTTTCCATTTTCCATCAAAAACATAATTTACAACATGCTTTGACAGTTGACATTGGAAATGATTGTGAAGTGCTGTCAAAACATGTTTTTATTGAGAAGACATAAAAGCAAAAGCCGACGACAAGTGGTGTTTGTAGGGGTTAATCTGAAACCCATTTTCATGGGCGGATTCAGGGATTCAGGGGAGGGGGACCCGGCGCGCGCCCCCACCGCCACCCCCCCCACCCCCCACCCCCCCCCCCCCCCCCCCCCCCTCCACCCCCCCCCCCCCCCCCCCCCCCCCCCCCCCCCCACGCCCTCAAATTCGCCGAGTAAAGATTGTTTGCAAGTTACAAGGCACGTTTCTTTCTACGTTCGCGTTGTGAATTTCAGTCGTTGTCTTATTGTTTCAAAATTTAAACGTTTACAATCGAAAATATATCTAAACATACTGTGACTACGGGGCGCCAAGTGGGACATGGCTCAATTTTGTGCCACAAAATTCATTTTTGTGCCACAAAATTCAATTCTGCGTCACAAACTTCACTCACAAACTGAATTCTGTGTAACAAAATTCAATTCTGTGTCACAAAATTTTGTGCCACAAAACTCAATTCTGTGTCACAAAATTCACTTTTGTGCCACAAAATTCACTTTTGTGCCACAAAACTCAATTCTGTGTCACAAAATTCACTTTTGTGCCACAAAATTGAATTCTGTGTCACAAAATTCAATTCTGTCAATTCTGTGTAACAAAATTCAATTCTGTGTCACAAAATTCAATTCTGCACACGCATGTAAGAAGGACTACCATTGGTCAGAAACTGCACTGGAGAAATGGGTCACGGTCGCCGATCTACACATTCAATGTCGATGATTCATTTCTCATTCTGCCGATGATTCATCTCTCATTCTGCCATTTTGCTTCAACTATCTCCAAACAGTCAAACGTTGACAAACCCATTCGTATTTAAACTCATTTGCGTTATAATTGTACACATAATTCATGTACATGTAGATCTCCCTCGAGTACAGACCTCATTTATTGTGTATCGCAAGGTACATCTGCCCCAGTTAACTCAATAATACACGCGCTGCGACCTGTGTTCTGACTGCTGTCTGCAGAGGCGTAGCTAGCCCTCTATCCATGTGGTTTCCTAATTGTGCTAGGGTGGTCCGGGGGCATGCCCCCCTGGAAAATTTTGAAAACAATGGTGCAATCTGGTGCAATCTGGTGCATTCTGGGTGTTCTGAGGTGCTTTATTTAGTACTGGAAAATGGAAAGTTTTATGATCATAAATCAACAAATAAACCCTTTACTCGGCAGATTTTTTTTCTCAGAATCATGTGGATTCAGCCGCGTACTCGCGTATAGGCAGCTACGCGCCTGCTTTGTGTTTATAAACAGAATGTGTGTATTGGGCCATTTGAGGAAACCATTTGTAGTATTTGTGTAGATACCATGGATACTAAGATGGTGTATACTGTAAATAATGCATGTAGACACATAGTTGCGAACACGTAGCTTCGCAACTAGTAGACACAGATCCAATACCATTTGTTTCACAAGGTTAGATCTACTGTTAGAATACGACGTTATCTAATGTCATTTTCGAGCATAAAACGTTATCTGATAAATAGAATACCAGACAAGTGTATTTTAATATCAAGTTTATCAGGCTCGGCTCGGAAACGGTAGGAATTCCTCGGCAAGCCTCGGAATTCCTACGCGTTTCCTAGCCTTGCCTGATAAACTTGATATCAAAATACACTAGCCTGGTATTCTCTATATATGGGCATGCTCTCAGGTCTAGCTATGTCCCGGCTACTTTATGTTTGACCCTGTTTACATAATTGAGGGAAAATTTTGAATATTTTTCTTATTTCTCCTTCAAAGTATATATGATTATGTGGTGTGACCACTCATTTGTAATCATAATATAACCAAAATAACTGTCCATAAAGAAATATAATATTGATATATTGGGTTATATTTTCGCATTGAAATATTTAAACCTGCAAGTGTACTCCACCATCTAGTAAAATGGACTAAGACCGATCTCAACCAATCAACGTAGAGATGACATAGACTATACTACGCAAACTAATTTTTGTGGTCAAAAATTAATTCTGTCCGGCAAAACTGAATTTTCTTCACAAAACTCAATTCTGTCTTACAAAATTGAATCCTTTATAACAAAAATGAATTTTGTACACGAAACGTTTACAGAATTGAATTTTGTGACACAGAATTGAATTTTGTGACACAGAATTGACAGAATTGAATTTTGTGACACAGAATTGAATTTTGTGACACAGAATTGAATTTTGTGATTTTTAGTTTTACAAAACTCAATTTTGTCTGGACAAAATTGGTTTTGTACACATAATTAACCTGTCCTGCATGGCGCCCCGTAGTGACAGTGTCAATATTTTTGCTCCAAAATGCGCCAGAAGGCAGTAAATGCGATGTAGATTTTCGGGGGAGGAATGCCCCCCGGACCCCCCGCCCCTCCCCCCTATCGCTATCACGAGCTCCGCAAGTATTGAAAAATAGTTACGCCCCCCCCCCCCTAACCCAAAATCCTGGATCCGCGCCTGATTTTGGAAACAAAAGTGAATGCTTTGATGTAACGACGGCACTGGCTCGATGACCTTGCATGTCGGGACCGAATATTTAAGTCCCCATCCGATAGGATTAGGCTAGCACGAAGCTGTCTTGCCCAAGGAGGCAAGAATCGGCCATTCTCAGCGGGTCGAGGTGGGAATCGAACCCGGGGTCTCCTGATCCGCAGTGATAAATCTTTGATATTTTCTGTGCCCTTGATTTTGCGAAAATAGCTTGGAGAAAGTAATTCATTTTATTTTCAGATTCACTATCTTCACTACAAGCTTTGTACAATATGAAACTTGAGCATCCACTTATCCGCCAAATCATTGAGCTACACCATCTTTTAATTTCGTCTGGCAAGGACATTAATTTGTGTTGGCTCCCCAGTCATACTGGCATCAAGGGCAATGACATGGCAGATAGTGCTGTCAAGGTCGCCCTGGAGCTACCTAATTTTCCTGTTTGCAATCATGATTTTAAATCATCCATCAACTCATTCATTTCCGATACAATGCAGACCCGGTGGGATGTTCTCACATATAATATACTTCATGCTGTGAAACGGACTCCAGATTACTGACATGTACGCCGGGATGAAGTTGTCCTTAGTCGATTGCGCATTGGACATTCATGACTAACGCATTTGTATATGCTCAAAGGTGAGCCGCGTCCATGGTGTATTCCATGCCACAGCGCATTTACCGTGCCTATAACAAAGCCGACTGATGTTGAAGAACAACTGAATCCTTTGGTTGACTAGATATAGAATTATCACAGTATAGCCACTACAGCATCTAACCCATACACCGCTATCTTAATTTTTTGTTGTTTGCTGTTTATTTTCTATTTTCCATTTTGATCATCAGAAACATGCTTTGATAGCACTTTAAAATAATTTACAACATGCTTTGACATTGGAAATGATTCTGAAGTGCTGTCAAACCATGTTTTTATTGAGAAATACGGCAAGATATAAAAGCCACAGCAGACGACAATTGTTGTGTGTAGTGGTCTAAGGTTTAACTATCGTCTACGTTTCTTATGACGAGTCGGTCATATTTACATATAGTCCTGGCCCTGGCCTAAAGACCCTGGGCTAATATACATTTGTAAATGCAAGGTTCTGACTTTTGTGAACATGTTGAGCCTGATCGATTGAATTAGATTTCACATCCATTGTCACACGACTTCCGTTGTTCGACACCGCTGGCAGCCATGTTCACACGTATAGCGCGAGCTGTTTGACATTGACTGTAGACAATAATCGTTCCGGGGCCAAGCCAACACCTATGTAATGTATGTGTCACGTGACGTTGCTGGAACATGCCATTACGTCACTAGACTAGTTCACAATTTTGAAACTGATGCGATTGCATCACGTGACGTATACTGCGGCCCTGGAATATGTACGTGTAAATCAGCTATTTGAATGGAGCAGATTATCAACGTACTGAAAGTACTGCAAATATACTCAAATTACACGAGATTTCCGACGGAAATGTAAAAATAACGTTCAAGACTCGGGAACTGTTTGAACCCGTTTGGATCCGTTATGGCCCAATACACACATTCTGTTTATAAACACAGACCAGGCGCGTAGCTGCCTATACGCGAGTACGCGAGTACGCGGCTGAATCCACATGATTCTGAGAAAAAAAATCTGCCGAGTAAAGGGTTTATTTGTTGTGCACTGGTCGCAAATCCCATAAGCCCCATTTCTCCAGTCACAGCCACATATTATAAACACAAATATATGTTATCATAACTTTACCATCCTTAGGACGGTACTGGAGTTTTTGCAGAGTTAAATGCTCCCGTGCAGGTTGATCAGTGCCTACACTGATCGCCATTCAATGACTGAAATAGCAAAACACCTTTGATTGTATACCCGGTCTAGCACCTCCTGAAAGCGATGAAAACGTGGCTGAAAAGCCAGGCCATAACACCCCTCTATGGCCGCAATGAATGACACTATCGCTTAGCTGGGCAATGATGAACATCGACTGGACACGACGGGCACACGACGAACTGACGGAGGTGTGAGCTCTCTCCTACTTCTCCGTGATTGGCCAGCAATCGGTGAGAGAAATGTGATTGGCCAGCAATCGGTGAGAGAATGTTGCACGAAAAAATTCCGCTATCATCATGTTGCCACAGCAAGGAACGCCTTCACATACCCCTCGACTGGTGTACGACACATGTGGCATGTGGAGAGGGCAGGGGCACAGAGTGGACAGCTGACCATGTGACCACACGGGAGGAAGATCACGTTTGCCTTGTTGTCCAGGCAGATCTTACACACCTGGATCTCCTTAAGGCGCTCATTCTCCTCCACAAGTTCATCCACTGGAAAGTAGAAAGTAAACATGAGTATATTAAAACCAAAGGTACATACGCTGTTCGGTATTCGGTCACACATCTAGTCTTTGATCAGAAAATGTATTAGATATTACTCCCACTGTGTGTAAATTAATGCCTTGTGTCAGCCGGTGTAATATTTGTGGCTAGCTTTTCGTGGAAAAAAGATCTATATCGTTTCTCTTTGTATCAATATTATAAAGAGTTTATTCAACTACCATTTTGAAATACCGGTTGTTATTTCCCTTGACATCTGTAAATCTGATATAGAAAGTAGTACTTCGTACTCGTTTCTTTATCAGATTTCCAGATGTCTCGGTGGGGGTAAATAAATCCAGATATTTTTCCCTGTCACCGGAAATACTGTTTGGAATGAATTTTAATGCTTAAAAAAATATGTCTTGTTCGAACAATTCATATGTAAAGACAACTGGGGTTTTTGTGTGTGCAAAATGCAGTAATTCGAATAATGGGATTATTTCCCAGGGCTCCAGATAAGGAATTAGTAATTGAGTATTGTCACTCCATTATTTCTGAAGCAATTGGGTATTTCAAAATAGTAATTGGGTAAAATAAAATCACACTACTGTTTACACATCCCTTGAATAATTTGCTTCAAAATGAAAACATGTCTTGGCATTCCATTAGAATTGTCTCCTTGGATACCAAGATGTGTTTTAATGGAAAATAAGAAAAACATGCTATATTTGTGGTCTGTTTATTGTTTTCTGCAGCATGTTGAAGGTACCACAAATATTTTATTGTTTTTTTATACTCGCTACTTCTGATTTATTTAAATTGGGTTTTTGGCAATTTTAATTGGGTATTTAAGCAAATACGCAGCTTATCTGGAGCTCTGATTTCCAATATCCAACAAAGGGAAGTAATGTTTACTGATTTGGGAACTATCTATACATACCTGACTTTTCTGGCTCGTGCGTTCCACCGTCTGCTACATTGGCCCGGTCACCGTCCGTCTCCAATGACTGATCACCGACCTCGCTGTCTTCTAGATCAAATATTATCTCACACAGGTCCTGGCCTTTGAAATGTGTATGTTCTGCAAAGCATAGGTACAATAACAAGCTGACCATATGTCGTGTAGCACAGGTTGAAGTAACTAATGTCTATAAATGCATTAAACATTAGACCGCTACACACAACAATTGTCTTCTGCTCTTGCTTTTATATCTTGTCTTATTTCTCAATAAAAACATGGTTTGACAGCACTCTTTCCAATGGAAATGATTCTAAAGTGCTGTCAAAAGCATGATGTAAATTATTCTAAAGTGCTGTCGAAGCATGTTTTTTATGATAAAAATTGAAAATATAAATTAACGTAGACGACAAAAAAAAAAAAAATAAATAGCGGTGTAACGGGTAAATATACCTACAAGTATCAGTAACTAAAAAATAAATGAAAGACTGTCACGTCTGCCTGTGGTATGTACATGTAGGTGCAGATATACAACCGGTTTCTGACATTTCTCTGGTTTTAACCATCTACCAATACATCAATTTTGCTAAAGGAAATAGTATGGTTATTTTCCTTTGTTTATCTAAATGAGACGGTTCCAATGAGTTATCAAAACTGTTATACCTCTGCATCGTAGAAATATGAAGTAAGCGATTGATTATCAAAAGTTTACAATGTGTTATATCCCTTTGGCAACAATTTATAATTTTCCCATTCTTTATCCTAGTGTTCTTGATCGATCTTAACTAAATTTGCTATAGCAATATACCTGCAAGAGGAAGAACCCTATTTACTAAAAAATAATAATAAAGTTGTGGGGTGGGGGCATATATGCGGAATAATTGAACTACCGAAACAATATTGGCAGAAATTGTACAAGGCAGCAAATTGTTTTAATTTCTAATTGACTGTGGGTAATCTGCCGTGCCATTCACCAATCCCTGCAATCCCGAGTAGGCAAGACAGGGAATAACATGGGCATAAATAGGTTCACAACATAAAATGTATCAGAAAGTCGAAATCAGTTAACCCTTACAATGCTAAATTAAAGTTTGCCCTCCGCTGAGTATTTTTAATTTTTCTCAACAAAAGCATAGTTAGAATCATCCAATGGAAATTCTTGTAATATGCTGACCAGCCAAAATATGTGCTCATAAGTATATGTCACGACCACCATTTGAGTGGTCACAACATATACTTTCATTGAGAAATAACAAGAATAAAATATTTTATAAATTTCATACCGTAAAGGTGTATTCCGAAAAGAATCGGTTAAGGGCCATGAGCAGCTTCAGGGGGGGGGGTGGTGGGGGTGGGGGAGGGGAACATCCCCAAGGATCGCTCTAGGCACATTGAAAACTGCACAAACGTATTATATCGCGACAACCAAATGACGGTTCAAATGAGTGGTCACAACATATACTTTCATTGAGAAATAACACAAATTAAATATTTAAAAAATTTCATAACGTAAAGGTGTATTCAGAAAGGGATGGGTTAAGGGCCAGGGGCAGTTTAAGTTGAGAAAATGTCCACCGGGCTCGCTCTAGGCACATTGAAAACTGCACCCACGTATAAGTACCTTTTCTCTTGATGAATACACTGATGGCTTTGGTCACATATTCGTTTGTGTAGCCCATCTGTAGACAACTGAGGGCCGCGGGCGAGTTCATGTGGTCTTCTTCATGTGGTGCTTCATGAGTCTGATAAATATAGCAGAGCTCCAGATAAGCTTTGTGTCTAAAGAGTATTGTACCCCCTGATTTCCAATTAAATGCGTAAATGTTTTATTTTCCCAAATTGATTCTCTTCCTTATTAAATAGGGAACAAATGATAAAAAAGCAATGTAAAAATAATTTAAACATTCACTTATTGGAGTTTATTATTACTTATTCAGTTATTTATACGATAATAAAGTTGAAAATTTGCTTAGTTAAGCTGCAAAATTCAAACAGTGTTTGCTTTTTGTAGCGCAACTATATAAATGTTCAACTTCATTACAGTATTTCCACTAATTTTAAAATCAATGCGTATTTTTATATTGCTGTGGGTATTTTGTATTTTGTACTCCCACTGTTGATAATCAATGTATATTCAGCTAAAATAAATGCGTAAAATACGCCAATACGCACCTTATCTGAAGCGATGATATAGATCATCTGTTACACCAACACGTCCCTAATTTGTTTCATTCTCCCAAGAATAGTAAAACAATGGTTAAGAAATTGAAAGGGGCAAAGTCAGAGGGGTGGTTAACGGTTGCTACCATCATAGTCAGTAAAACAGACGTCCTAGTATAAAACAGGAATGGAATTTACACTGACCAGTCGAATGTTCACATACAATTTCTGTAAATTGCCGATCATTATAGATTAACCATTTCACCCCTAAGTAACTGGAATGGAATTTGATCTGAATTTGATTTGAATTTGGCAACCAATCCAATGGTCACAAAATGATTTTCAGACTAGTCCATTTATGAAAACGGGGTGTTTCCGTTGTCAAAAATATGAAAATTACTTGCAAAAAGTGCAAATCCTGATGAGACGGCTTGTGTCGAGCCGGCTCATCTGGATCTACACTGTTGGCCAATACCACTGTACAGGCCTGTAGTGTTGAACGGGTTAAGGATCACACAGGGTATCAATGTACACTATCACTGATGGTGCACATCACGCATTCGTAAAATGATTCACGTCGAAATATGCACCAGATGCCTGCAGAAGATACTGCACATCAACCAGTGCGCCAGATAAGTTTTTTTATCTAAAGCGTATTATACCCCCAGCTTACAAATTAAATGCGTATTTTACTTTTCCAAATGTATTATTGATTGTCTTCCTTATTAAATTAAAAATATTATTTGCAACTAAGTACATTTTCCACTCTATTACAGTATTTCTAGTAAATACGATTTGAAAAATCAATGCGTATTTATGTGTATTTTGTACTCACACTGTTGATAATCAATGCGTATTCAGCTGAAATAAGTGTGTAAAATACGCCAATACGCACATTCCCACACATTTTTATCTATTATTACTTAGATATCAATTTGTGCCTAGATATTGCCTGTATTTGCATACAGCAATAACATACACAGTCCATGCTGATACGGCGTGTTTTCCAGTCTGATACTGAAATTTCTAGTCTGATGCTGCCATTTTTAGTCTGATACCATCGTTTCTAGTCTGATACCGCCGTTTCCAGTCCGATACCATGTCTCGCGCGCTTATTAAACCAGTTATTTTGGGCATGCGCATTGCGTATGTTTACTTTATCGGCTGCTTAAATTTTGACAGATGCCGGGAATTGAAATTTGTAGGCTCTGTATTTCATCATTCACTCATGGATAACGGTATATATTTTAATATAGGATTATCAAAACTGCCGGATGGTTGATATTGAAATTGATATCTAAGTAATCTAAGTAATAAAGACGTTAATACGTGTCTTGTTTGATATCGGCCTAGGTATCGTCCCTCGGTAACTTGGTATCAGCCTGAGACCTTTGTCTCAGACTGATACCAAGTTACCTGAGGCCGATACCTAGGCCGATATCAAACAAGCCACGTATTACATTGTAAACTCTAAGTAACAGGTACACGCAATTTGCGCCAGTGTCTAGACAAAAAACGTGTTTATGCAATAGTTCTAAGTGGAGTTGAGTGGCATCTCGTCGGGAAACTGCTGCATTTTCCAACCCTTTTACACCGGTGCTATATGCAGCAGCAGTGAATTTCCGGTATTCTAAAAATATATCCGGCAATGAAAGACATTTCCAATAATATCTGCTGTCTCCATTATAAACCTGTTTAGATACTGTCCGAGGATGAAATGGACTGTAACACAACCAGTTATATTATATCAGTAAAATTTCAACATCATCTATCTCCACATTACCACAACCAGTGATTACTAAATCTGGGCCGTGGTTATTTACCGTACCTCGAATGAGCCGCCGTCATGCTCCGGGGTTTCGCCTTTCAAGACTGCATCTATGAATCGCTGGCCCTTCACGAGTTTAACGTGGCCGCATTTTGGGTACCACTTGGCGTGTTCCGACCAGGGGTTGTCCCCTGCCTCCCAGTTCCGCAGCCCACCCCCACAGTGGTAGCAACGACAGCCGTCGCCCGTGCCTGACATAACCAGAAATTACATATAGAATACAGTATGTGCGTATTCATTATACAGTGGAACCTCTCTAAAAATGACACCCTGTGAGGTCCCCAGGTTTAGAGATGTTCCACTGTAAACAGGCGGATGACTACTTCAAGACACGCGTGTGTTTTGTGGTCATGAACAGACATTAACATCGGAGATAAAGGGCAATGGAAACTATCAAAATTAAGCACAATTAACTTTGCTCTGTGTCCGGTTTAGAGAGGTTCCATTGTAATTACCCAATTCCACATATAAGTTGATAATTACATAGTTTCGACTAATTCCCTGGATGTTTACGTATCTGGGAAATAGTTTCATGTGGCTGGACAATAGACCCGCGTACTGGTGGAACAGTTCAAACTATTTTCATACCTGAAAATCATGACGTCATGATTTTTGTCGAAGAAAACGTCATAAAAGTACACGTAATGTAGATCGGTCAGTCGATGCGCCACACAGGTTGCGTAATAAAGCAGTTATTTCATGGTCAGTCAGGGAACAGTCACAACATGTTGCCCCTCGGTACTGTGGACGACCTGATGCACTATAATTACCTTCGGCCTCGGGCAACAATACCTCGGGTCCACAACACCTCGGTGCAATAGTTTTGATTGTTCCCCGAATAACCATGAAATAACTGTATATTGTGCACAAAACATCAAATATTCAGTGTTGTGTATACTGATTTTCAAAACTGGAAGTACAAAGTAAGCCTACTCACAACAATTTGAAAATACTCATTGATTTTCAAGTTGCTTTTTTGCAGGTCAAATAAGTTAATTTTCAACTTTGTTTACTTTTTGCACATTTTCCCCTATTTTTTTTATCGAAAAAGAGTGATAAATTCTGTAAGCAATTTGCAAATATAAAATATGCATTGAATTTGAATTCAGTGGGCACAATACTCTTTACACAAAGCTTATATGGACCTCTGTGCCTACATGTAGGTCTCAGAAATTAAAGCAACAACGACATTCTGAGGTGGGGTCAGCATTACTCTAGCATATATATCGTTAACTCAATTACTGTCACGGAAGCTGCCCAAAATTATTTGTTTGGATAATGTTAAATTTTATCGAAATTATATAAGAATGAGCCTTCTTTTTATTTTGTGAAATTTGGTCCAATATTGATTTTATTGTGAAAAAACAATTTCTCCATGTTAAGATGTCTATGGGGATTTAACATGCGGAAATGTTTCTTTAGTGGACCGATTTTCAATATTTAACATTTGTTTTCTTAGATCATTTCCAAGCTATTTAGCCAGGTTTCGGATTAAATATCCATTTGTTTTGTCTCCTCCAACAGTTCCTCCGCTTCCTTTTCCCCCATGTTAAAGTCCGATACACACATTAATTTTTCGTAATAAAATCAATATTTTACCAAATTTCACGAAATAAAAAGAAGTTCACTCTTAAATTTTCATAACAAAATATTGTTTTTCCATTGTTTATATTAGTCGCCAAATTTATGCAGGTTCGTGAAACAGACAGTAAGTCATCATCTGACAGTGATTAAAGGTACATGCCAAGTCAGTAGGCACAACATGTTCTTTATAGGATTAAATAAGTGTATAATTGTGTCACTATTCCACCAGTTCTAAAAATGACCAGTGCCCGCTATGCAGATATAATCATTTAGTAATATTTATTTTACTAATAGTGACTCTGCGGTTGTATCAGGCTACTTTCATATGCAAATGAGGCATATTTTTTAATTATTTATACTAATTAAATGCGTCACCTGAAAAAATAACATTTTTGACAGATTATAAAGTATGATCATTGCACATTAAACCAGAGTTCCGAAGGTCACAATATACGCCCGTCGAGGCAAGGTCATTCAATAAGAGGAGATAACACACTAAAAACCAATAGGCTTCTTCGTCTTGCCTTGATAAACATGTATACCGAATTGGTTACTATCGGTGAAGTAGAACTTGAGTTACTGCGTGGACAAGGATACAGAGTGCAAACATTAGTTATTGCGTGGACAAGCTGTGCCCGTCGCCCTACCGCCCGCCCGCACGCACAAGATGAATACATAATACGTCCCGTTTTTCAAACGGGCGTATAAAAATAAATACAGAGAATAAATAGTAATGTTCGTTAACATTTTAAGGAAACACGGTTATCGCCCTGGATATCAGTGTGTAAATTTACATCTGATATAAAATGTAAAATAATAACAATCAAGTTATAATACTATACCTATATATACGAGTCCAGCCTCACTTAGTATAGCAGATGATACTGGGTGATACTTGGGCCAGTTTTCGAATGACTCTAGCCTTTTTGAGACGACAGCATATTGCGGGAATTTGGGTTTCAGCAGTGCTATGCCCAGCGAGTTTCCACCCACACTCGTGCTATTGTCCATATACCGGGGGTCCAGACACAGGTTGTTCAACCGTGCTTTCATCGCCATCATGCGGTCAGTTGTTAACTTCTGTATGACAATAATCTTCCATGAATAACCATGCAATCCCGGCTGTTGTACTTGTTGCAATCCCGGCTGTTGTACTTGTTGTAAGGTTTAATCTGCAGAAAAGCAAGTACAAGCATATAAAGCGCTCCAGATAGGCTTTGTGTCCAAAGCGTATACCCTCTGATTTTTTCATTACTAAATAGTGAACAAATGATAAAAATAATAAAACAAAATTTAAACATTCACTTAACTGAGCTGCAAAAAGTGAACAGCTCAACTAAGTGAATTTTCAACTTTATGACAGTATTTTCACTACTCAAATTGAAAATCAATGAGTATTTTCACATTGCTGTGCGTATTTTGTACTCCCACTTTCGATAATCAATGCGTATTCAGATACAACTAGATTGGTCAGTAAGCGAGGCACGAGTGAAATATTAAGCGGGGGTATAATAATTGCGTAAAATACACCAATACGCACCTTAATGTCCTTATCTGGCGCTCTGATATATATATATGCAGAGCCCCAGATAAGCTGCGTATTGTCATATTTTACCTATATATTTTAGCAGAATACGCATTGAATATCAAAAGTCGGGGTACAAAATACTCACGGCAATGTGAAAATAAGCATTGATTTTCAAATTAAGTAGTGAAAATACTGTCATAAAGTTAAACGTTTACTTTGTTGAGCTGCAAAAGCTTTTTTGCAGCTCAAATAAATGAATTTTTAAATTTGTTTTATTTTTTATCATTTGTTACCTATTTAATAAGGAAGAAAACCAGTAATACATTTGTAAAAGTAAAATTAGCATTGAATTACATGACTTCACCATGTTCACTGGCCAAAAAAGTAGCCAATGTGATGATATCCAATACGTTTCAGTGAGTAGACGCCAATTACTATTTTCGCATCTAGTTAAAACTGTCCACAGAAAAAAAATAGTTTTAATCGCTGCAAAAAAACGATAAAAATATACCATATACTAGGTTCTGTTGTTTTTAAACACTTCATATTAACAAATGGGAGTATATTCGAACAAATTCATTTTAACAAGTCGCTGACAATTCTAATTACGTTTCAAACATGACGACGTCAACGTCCAAACATCAATTGAAACGTCTCCATTTTATTCATTTGACATAACGTTGGCGCAAAATACGAATGCATAATTAGGGTGATGCGGCAAACCAATCAAATTTACTCCAGGTGTTATTACACGTGTGTCATATCACATTTATGAAATGGGTTACAGCACTGCATAACAATGTTTTCATAATGCAGAACCAAATTTTTGCTGCATACCAGTGCGCAGGCAGAACAGTGCAGATGTTGACTGAAAACAAAACGCAGCAAAAGAAAGTTAGAATACTACACCGCCGATTTTCCGTGCATGACATTCTGCGCTGACGTTTTGTGACCCGCAATGATTTAGTGGCGTTTGCGTTGAATGATAAAATAATTGATTCTGAAATAGCAATTGCCGAAGTTTGCAAATAGCATTTTTTTATAACGAACAATTCGTCGATTTACAAACGGTTACATGTATATGCCATCATATATGCCCACAATATAATGAAACAAAATGAAGGAATAACTGTGCACACGTTACCAACACATCTGAGATCCAAATTTAACATTGCTAAAAGTTAGGCAACATCTTCATAATTGTGCCTTCAATACAAAAATCCTAAATATGCGACCTGTCAAGGAGCCATGGATTTTTGTATTACTTCGTTCCCACGAAACAACAATTCGTTCCCTCAATTTAACAATTCGTTCCCTCGAATTATCCCTCGAATTATCAATTCGTTCCTACGAAATGACAATTCTTTCCCTCAATTTAACAATTCGTTCCCTCGAATAACAATTCGTTCCCACGATATTACAATTCGTTCTCACGAATTAACAATTCGTTCCCGTGTGAATTCTTAAATTGAGGGAACGAATTGTTATTTCGCGGGAACGAATTAATGACAAAATTAATTCTACGTCCCCTGTGGGGCTCCGTAGAAAAGAGAACAGTTGGCTGGTGCCCATTTTTTGCTGGCAGCGTAAAAATCGGACATCTTGCAAAAGACAGTAATTTGAGAAGTATCCATTTAACCTTAGTTAAGTATCAGGAGAAAATTTCAAGTGAATATCAGGTTTAAGCTATAAGCTGCTTTGCTACATGCGTGCAGGCAAAGGCATTGTTAAATAGCTACGTATAATTTTCTCAAACAGACGTCACATACCATAATTCCCGATTCTCCGAGCACACATGATAAAAAGCTGTACAATGAAGTTACTATCACTATATAACGCAATGTGTATATCTAACAGATGCATTTCGCCTCATAACGCGGCATCATCATTTAATGATTTCAAATATGCATGTCACAGTATTTGGAGCTTAATTAGATGCACATATGGCGGCGGTCATAACATAAAACCAGTACGTATATTTTTAAATCAGAAAAATAGAGATTCTGAAAATGCAAAAACTGAAGAAAAAAAATAGTGCTGAAAGATTTCACACAACTGTTGACTTTTTTCATTTTTATAAAAATCAAATATAAAAAAAGCATGCCGGAAAACAAGCCACGTCATTGAAACTCTAAAACAAGTGTGAATACTCAACAGTAAAAACATGAATACATAACTAATGGCTTCTGTTGTTGTACATGCAATTAATCATCATCCAAATAGTTATACGCGTTATTCTTAATAAACTTGCATCCCCTGGATACATTGTTATGTAGCGTAATTTGTTAACGTGAAAACATGACGTCTGATGCAGTGACGTCACATAGCTGTAAGACCGCGCTCATTACGTCAGTATTGCTACGCGTGTATCTCACCAGGGAAACAAGTATACACCATCGTGTTTGTTTATCTCTCTAACTTAAAAAGGTACATGCCCACTCAGTAGGCACAAACTGTTCTTTATATCAGAGACATCACCTGAGACATGTTTTGTCAAAATGAACATTCATTCACCATTTCCCGACGTATTGATTGACATTATTATACATTTTATATCAGACGTAAATTTCAACACTGACATCAGGGGCGATAACCGTGTTTCCAAGAAGTGTTAACGGATATTATTATTTACTTTTTGTATGTGCAATTATCATACTTAATAATCTGTCGAACATATTTTTTCAGGTGACGCATTTAATTAGTATAAATAATTAAAAAATACCATGCCCCATTTGCATATGAAAATAGCCTTATACCAACGCGCGTCACCAAATGATTATACCTGTATAGCGGGCACTCGTAATCTTTAGAATATTGAATTGCTATAAAGAACAGTTTGTGCCTACTGAGTGGACATCACTCAGCAGGCACAACATGTTCTTTAGAGGAATTAAATGAGTGTGTAATTGTGTCACTATTCCACCTGTTCTAAAATTAACGAGCGCCCTGCTATATGTGTACATATATACTCATTTAGTAGTAATATTTATTTTACTGACAGTGACTCGCGGTGGTATCAGGATATTTTCATATGTAAATGAGGCATGCCATTTTATTCGACATATTATATAAAGTCTGATCATTGCACATCAAAAAATATATTCAGAGAATAAATAGTAATCTTCATTAACATTTTAAGGGAACACGGTTATCGCCCTTGATATAAGTGTGGACATTTTCGTCTAAGCCAATCAATACGTTGGTTAATGGTGAATTAATGTTTGTTTTGAAAAATATCGTATCTCCAAAAGATACAAAACTACCTGTCTCGCTATATTATAACCTGGCATTTTGTGCCAACTGCGTGGGCATGTACGTTTAAACTTTGTAATTTTATTTATTTATTGTTTAAGTATATGTGACAATTGGTAGTACGGTGGCACAGAGAGGACATATTTTTTACTTCGCGTGCGCACGAAATAGGTTTTGCGTGGCACGCAGTAGATTTTGCGTGCGCACGCGATAGGGTTCAAGGTCGTACGCGATATGTTTTGCGTGCGCACGCGATAGGTTTCGCAAAACCTATCGCGAGCGCACGCAAAACCATATCGCGTGCGCACGCAAAACCTATCGCGTGCGCACGCAAAAGATATCGCGTGCGCACGCAAAACCTATTTCGTGCCAGCATTACGCATGTTTCTATTATTAGGCCCACGCATGGGAGTAATCGGCATTTTGAAAAAAAGGTGGTTCGGCTTTCAGCTGTGAAGCAACCGAAATATGTAAGGGGTCCCAAGGGCGGATTCACGTAGGGGAAACCCCAGAGCGTGTCCCCTTCGGTGAGTGAAGATAGTTTTGCTCTAAAATGCGCCAGAACGCAGCAAAATGGGATGTAGATATCAACAATAGTCCGGAGAGCATACCACAGGCCTTGCCACGTACAAGTAAGTAAAGTAAGTAATGTGTTTATTATAGTAACATGTGTTAAACGAAATAGGGAATATGTACAATATAATATTGACGAAAACACCCGGCCCTATGGACCTATATGTCACTCAAATTTTAGGTAACAAATGTATGTGCAAATATACAATATAAAATAAATAATTAGCACCTAGTATGAGCAGTATAGATCATGTATATGATTAAGTGTAGGTAAAGCTGAATTGGCCTTAATTTCGCGACGCCACATCTGCTTAATACGGGTATCTTGACGTCCCGGAATTAGGGCCATTTCACGTTCAAAGTTGTCAATTACATGATAACAGCTCAGACAATGATCGACATTCAAGTGTTGTATCATACAATGTAGTATCGTGATTGTGACCTGTGAGTAACGGATTGCACAGATACAATTACCTGAGGTAGGTTATTATCGATGTATAGTATTGACAATGACGGACTATTTACCAGATTACTTAATATATGACTCACCAGATAAACGGAAATGTCTGCGCGTAAGACCAGTGAAGGTCCAGGTCGGTAAGTGCACCGGCGCAATCTGATCAGGAGCAACGCCGTGAACAGTGTAGGCCCATATCAAACTGTACATCTGTGCATTCTGATCAGGATCAACCCTGTTCACATCTTCGTCTGGTATCATTGGGCTAATAACCAACAATTTAAATTGTGAGAGGAAATGCGACACAGTATAAACAATCAAGCACAGTTAATGTATGGATATTGGACGGGATTATAAGTCCGCAGACGATAACTTGCTACTTGTTTACAAACAAACGATCAATATATAAGTATACCAGCCTGACATGGCATTGTTTACATGCTTTGTTTATATAAACATTGGTGTTTAAATAAACATGGAATTCCTGTAGGTATTTCCCTGTTTATTATGGCGCGTCGATATAGTCCTGATCGATATATTACGATTGAGAAAACAGTTTCTCATACTGGAGCAGTGGGTAAACTGGCGGCCAAAGGTGGCACTTGATTGTAATGTTGCATTGCATGCGTTCGATCCTCACTTTGGCCATTATATATATTTTTTTTTAAATATGGTTTTTGTGTTTTCTTTTTAATGCATCTTTATTACATGTAACAACAATTGACATGGTAATTATGAACCACATGCATCCACGTTTATTTATTTGTTTGTTTATTATCTGAAGTGAGAGGTTTATTTTTCGACATGGTGTTCTCCGTAACATATTTGCATTTGTAGTGAGTCGAGGTGGACTTTCACAATAACACACGAATGTACAGAATGCATTTCACAATGATTAGGTTCAAAGTGAAGTGTTTTATAATGTTGTGTAAAAGTAAATGCACGAATGTTTCGGGATGTGTGCATTACCTCTGGCGCCAAAATAGTAAAAGCGAGAGAAAAATGTATGCCTTTGGCAGGATTCGAACTCACGACCGTCCGATCACCAAACAGCAGATCTACCCACTAGAGCACTAAACGATGTTAGTATTATTATAAATTATATCGAATGTTAATGCGTTTGCGTTGGTAAACAAATACCATGTCTACAACATATGACGTAAACTATTTAAAAATAGCACGTGTTTACAATAATATTTACAATAATAACACGCCAGCTCAAAGCGGTATAAAAAAAAAAAGTCCGCAGACGATAACTTGCTACTTGTTTACATACAAACCGATCATAAACAAAACACAGAATAGGTGAGACAGGTAAATATACCCGTGGCAATATTTCTTTTCAATATTGATTTTTGATATTTGTCATAAAATGTTATGTAGTCGAGGTGTTACAGTGAAGATATCAATGCCGTAGGTAGTGAGTTCGAATCTTAGTTTTTCATACATGTATACACATATATTTTTATTTGTTTAAATTTTATTATATATTTCTTTTGTATGTGTGTTGCTATTACAAATTACATTAACTAAGCATTAAGCATGAGATAGATTACATGTAGAACGTTAGTCTCTCACTTTGAAGAAAACTAATAACAAAATGCACATACGAGTGTACATGAAGGATCTTGGAGTATGTTCTCGCAGATCATATCATATTGAGGTCAAACAGCAATAGTGATAACCCTCACCGTTTCACTTATTCCCTTCTCCAGCAAGCAGTCATACAAAAAAACAGAATGATATCACAAAAGTAATGCGTTTTGTGAGGTTCGAACTCTCGACCAGATAAAATGAACAAAAGTTCCGCTAACGTATGGATATTCTCCCGCTTCGATACCACTGAGCCACACTACATGTCTATTTTGCGCACCAAGATACACTATTATATTGACATGCATGCACGTGCAATTTATCATGTAGTTAGTATACACGAAAACGAGGCTATGATATGATAATACACCTGGTCTACCTATATTTGGACACATCGATTGACCTCCAGCAACTTATTATCGTCTGTCATTTATACACCTCTACGTAACATGATATAGGTAAGGTAGGTATGTAAACATTTATTGAGTGTACAGTTATAACGATCAATATCGATGCCAATGTCAATGTTTGCATGTCTGTATATATGATAGTGCAGTGGTTAGCGACGAATACTATGAACACAGCGTTTGTGAGTTCGAGTCGCAAAAACGTAGCTTTTTTCTTTTTTTATTTTAACTTGAAAGAAAACAAGTCAAACTGGTTTAAATTTAATGTATACAACACGCACTTTGCCGTGCAATTCCTTCAAATTTAGCAGGCGCAAAGTCATTCCGAGTGCGTTTTTTCAATTCATACGCATTCGATAAAAGCCATGGCTGATAACGCTCCAGACAAATCGTCGATCATCAGAAATGTTCTGAAAATTTGCAAAGAGGAGAAGATTGCAGGCTCTTTGCAAATACCAGTGGAGAAGGCCAAAGCGAGAGCAGCCAACTACATTGGCGTCAGCTCGTGGACATGTCGACGTATCGCTAGGAAGTCAGGAGAAACGTCACAGGAACCACGACGTGACCGTTACGTCGTGGACGCGTTTGACAGAGACGTTATACAGCGCACAGTTCATGAGATGTTGCAACGGGGACAGGTTGTACCGACGGCCAAGACGATCCTGCAAGCTGTCAGAGAGAATATCCACTTTCCAGGCCACGTTGATTTCCTGAGAAAGACTCTGAAAGAGATTGGGTTTGCGTGGAGGCGATGCGAATCGAATCGTTCCGTGTTAATGGAACGATCAGACGTTGTATCTGCCAGAATCGAGTATATCCGGCAAATCAAGAAGTACCGCGAGGAGGGTCGACCTATTGTCTACACCGACGAGACATATGTCCATTCGACGCACAGTGCGAGGAAATGCTGGCAGTCCGAAGAAGCGACAAGGAATGTTCAGTTTTCGAAGGGTGAACGACTGACCAAAGGCTTCATCGATGGGGCGTGCCTTTTGTTCAAAGCCAAGTCTTCGACAGGTGACTACCATTCTGAAATGAACAGCACCAACTTTCAGAGATGGCTTCGAGAGAGACTCATTCCGAATTTGCCACCTCGCTCCTTAATTGTAGTGGTTCATCATCGAGGTGACGGATGAAGAGGGCACGGGCACAGCATCCACAGCTAGTGACTGCTCCGACACCGACACAGCTTTTGAAAATTAAGCTGATGAAACGAATGCACACATTTCCCCTACACATCGAAAGCGAGTACAGACCCGTATAAAAAAACACACAAAAAACAATAACAAAAAAAACAACAACTAAAAAAATGTTTCCTTTTTATAACATACGGTTGTGTGGGGGTTTGAACCGTGTGAACATGTATCGCCATTGTGTCATCCTACTTTATGTTGTATACCTCATGTTGTCATGTTATGTGACCTGAGTGAATAAACGATTATTATTATTATAACAGTGTATCCCCAGATCAGAAAGCACACCACAGTCTGATTTCGGATCAGGATCAACAGTGTTCACTATACCAGCGGGATACGTTCATGATGCTGTGATGGAATTATTGAACGTGTCCAAGTCGACCTGGAGCAGCAGGACTCAGCAAGACGATTAGGCCCTGCTTGTCGTGGCGTGACATAATACGCATCGACACATGCATGAATGGCACCGCGTATTTGCTTTCATGTACTTTCTGCAGGTTTCTGAACATAATTAGAAATGTTTTAGCAATTTTAACTTCGCTGCCACGCTTTATCCGCCTGTGATACTACTACATATGTTTTGTCAGATCAGAGTCAATAGTAAGTGGCTTTAAAGGTGCATGCCCACTCAGTTGGCACAAACTGTTCTTTGTAGGAATTAAATCAGATAGTTTTGTATATTCTGTAGATATGACATTTTCTGACAAAACATTCATTCACCATTACCCCACGTATTGATTGGAATTAGTATACAGTACATTTTATATCAGACGTAAATTTCCACATTGATATCAGGGGGTGATAACCGTGTTTTCTTAAAGTGTTAACGCACTTATTATCTGTATTTATGTTTTGATGTGCAATGATCATACTTTATAATCTGTCGAAAAGAATATTTTTTTCAGGTGACGCATGAAATTAGTATAAAAATAGCATGCCTCATTTGCATAGGAAAATAGCCTGATACCACCGCGGACACGACCTCGTATTATAACACATTCCGCGATTGTATTAACGCTATTGTGAATATTTTGGCGGAAGGTGCACGTGTTCATTTGAGAATTATTGTTATCTTGCTAAAATAACATACTTAAAACATATTTATGCAAATAATAACGAATTACAGCTCCTTTTCCTAGGTCGGACACAGCCTTGTACATGTATAATAACAAATGAAATAATGTATTTAAGGCCCTAATGTCAATATTGTAGTGGCAAGTTCATATGATCATTTGAGATGTATCGATATCCTGCAGAAATACATAGATTATATATACATAGTTATTCCGATGAAAGTCGAAACACGCCGAATGCCTATGGAAACGAGTGGGTTATTCGACTAGGCGCCAGTGTAGTTAGTAATTCGCTGAATCATACAATCCGTGTAGGTCTATACGGGTTAAACAGAATAGCAGGTTAGTGCCTTGCATGGGAAAAACTATCTGACAAGGCTTAGGAAACTGGATGGGCGAGGTTCTGTCGAGTCCATCCCGTTTCCGTGCAGCGCCAGATATTTTTTCCCATTCACGGCACTAACCTGCTATTCTGTTTAACCTGTCAACACCTACAAATATCTTTAAAATGCAAAAAAAAATAACCACAGTTGCATTCTCAAAATATTCTCAACGTGGCCTGGACAGGATATCAAAAGTGTTTCACGCTACCGTGTTTCACAGCACATACACACTGTGTTGACGGGATAAAATTGAATGTAAACACATTCATAATACAATGTACAAGGATGCACCCACAACACATAATGCGACTCGTCACACAAATATACTTAATGAGTTTGAGAGCAATGTAGCCCCAAATTAGCGCATCCGCGCAGGCTGATCTCGGTCTCGCTAGTGTGTTTGGGTAACATTTCCATATTAATTAACGAAAACGTTTAATTTGTGTAACAGTGAAACGGTTGCATGTCACGGGTCAAAGTGTAAGCTCATAAGAACCATTTGTTTTCATTTGCGGTCACACGTATAGACTTGCAATGTTTTGCAGAATGAACTACATAATAATAATTATGTCTGTAATGCTGACCCTAAAAATATTTCTGAACATACATCATTATTTTATCTCCAGTTCGCCTCGTCGACCCAGCTGATCTGTACGTAGTACGGAGCCCCGCAGGGGACGTAATAGTATTTGTTATTATTAATTTGTTCCCACCAAATGACAATTCGTTCCCACGAAATAACAATTCGTTCCCTCAATTTAACGATTCGTTCCCACGAATTAACAATTCGTTCCCTCAATTTAACAATTCGTTCCCACGAAATAACAATTCGTTCCCAGGGGAACGAATTGTTAATTCGTGGAAACGCATTGTTAAATTGAGGGAACGAATTATTATTTCGTGGTAACGAAGTAATAATAAAAAATCCATGTCCCCTGCGGTGCTCCGTACGTAGATCTGGGCAGGACGAAACCGAAAATTTACATTGTTTTACTTGTATTACGTATGTTGTTCGTTTTTCACGATTGGTCTATATATAGCACATGCGTCAGTGGTAAATTTTAGGTTCAAAACTAGTGGATTAGTCAGCAGTCATTTTAAATAGCCAACGCAGTCTTCTTAGTAAGGTTCCATAATACCGCCTACGAGCGATGATATATAGTGGATTTTGATATTTCGGTACTTTGGTGGAATTTTATATGTTTGTGGTTTTGCGTCATTTACATAGTTTTGTGCAACCAAAACAGGAAGCTATTTACTTCAGCTTTCACGTCCCTATTTATATTTCAGAAGTCCTGAGACTATATACGTGTAATTCGCCCGAGGAGTCGCTCATGTTACGTGGTAACAATGATCCAAATCACCAGCAAACACGAAGCCCAGAACACACCGAAA
Source organism: Conchocele bisecta (assembly GCA_029237695.1). Classification (NCBI taxonomy): domain Eukaryota; kingdom Metazoa; phylum Mollusca; class Bivalvia; order Lucinida; family Thyasiridae; genus Conchocele; species Conchocele bisecta. Next base: position 204,859,661 of record CM055265.1, on the reverse strand, counting down.
TATGTAAATGCAACTGTGGTTCTGTGGGAAACGGCCTGTGCCTCCCCACACCAGATTTAGAAAAGTTTAATTCCGAGAGGCGGCAATCTACATGGATTTTTGTGTTATTACTTCGTTCCCACGAAATAACAATTCGTTCCCTCGGATTAACAATTCGTTCCCACGATATATCAATTCGTTCCCACGATATATCAATTCGTTCCCTCGAATTAACAATTCGATCGTTCCCACGAATTAACAATTCGTTCTCACGAACTGACAATTCGTTCCCTCAATTTAACAATACGATATATCAATTTGTTATCACGAATTAACAATTTGTTCGAATTGTTATTTCGTGGCAACGAATTGTTAAAGTGAGGGAACGAATTGTTAATTCGCGTGAACGAATTGCTAAATTGAAGGAACGAATTGTTATTTCGTGGGAACGAATTAATAAAACAAATTAATTCTACGTCCACTGTGGATCTCCGTAGTAATCTGGTTGTCCAGCTATAATATGTACAGTGGAACCTCTCTAAACATGACACCAATAAAACATCTGTGATATTATTTTGATGAGTTCCTTGGTCATTTATCTCGGGTGATAATGTCAGTTCGTGATCGCATAGCACACATCTATGACTCAGAATGATCAAATACCTGATTTACAGTGAAACCTACTCTCTAAACCGGATACCATGGGGACCTCCCAGGGTGTCCGGTTTAGAGAGGTTTCACTGTATAAGTACAGTAGGTGGACAGAAGTAATTTCCCGAAGGTCAAAATCCCATAGACTTAAGTGTATTTCCATATTTTCTCTCAAATATGTAGCTCAGTATATACTTTGCCAAATTGAATTGAATATAAGGTGTTTGAAAGAAGATGTATTTATGCAGAATATGTGTCATAGGTTGCAATTCCGTTTGTATTGTATCAGATTGTATTACATTGTAGTGTAATGCATTCTTCTGCAGTCTATTGTATTGTATTGTATTGTATTGTATTGTATTGTATTGTATCGTAGGTTGGTAATGTGTGGTCGTGTAGTTGCCTAGATATGTGGTTAATAGGTTGAGCTGCCCTCAGGTCACGTGGTTGATAATTGCACAATGCATGCCTTTCCCCGCGCTTCATTGCACTCGCCGTTTCTACTTCGTAGAGTCGACACATAGCTATTGTACATGTCTTGATATATATATTATATACACGTATATATTTCAGAATACAGTAATCATCATCATAATCACCTGTGTTGTGGTCCATTAGAACCCGTGATAAACAATAGGGTTTAGTGGGGTATACGTTGTCAACCCTACACGCCTTGCCTAGCAGGCAACCCTGATACATTTTGGTGGCCAGTACGAATTGGACCAGATTCTATTTCGGGCGACGAATGATGACAAAGCCGATTATTTTCTTTATCATCCATGATTTGTAACACGGGTCACACAATACTAGTCTAGAGCACAATAATCGAATAATCTAGTAAAGATTATCGAATAGGTCTTCGTGTGTGAAATATCGCTCCCGTGGTCTACACCGCTGGAGAGAATAGCGCTTTATCCGAAACCGTGACTGACCACCAGTATTGGATTATGCACCGGTTATATCTGGGTGATTTACACTGTTTATGCAGGCTTGGATGCTGGCCTGAATACCGAGTAGGTCATACCTACTTATGACTGAATTATTTCAGATTAATTCGCCAGATATCTCATGTGCTAGACTGACTGTTAGAACATTAGTCCACTTACGCAAAATTGTAAGCAAAATGTTGGCACATAGCTTTTATATTGACAGGCGCACTACGGTAGGAAAAGTGTGCGCTAGAGTTGCATATATTCTATCACAACTTTATTCTAGCAGTCGGACACTCAAACATTCTTGTGAACACATTGGGTCGCAAGCCTTCACTAGGAACTGGTAAGTACATACTTATGTGTATTAGTTATTTTCTAATGCTGCCATATAAGTCTGTATCCTGCCAAGACCGGTAATTCTCCGCATTATTATCGTATCCTCGATAATACTGCCCTATTTCATTTACCTGAGTTATTTGGACCCATTTCGACCGAATGCTTGGTCAATAAAAGCCGTACGGCATGAATCCGCTGATGTAGATTATCTCCCTTAATCAAATCGAACTGAATCATTAATAATTCGTGTTTACGTGTAAATGATAACGATTACAGGTTTGGCAGTAGCAATTTATTCTATTTGTAAACGAAGGGCGAACACGATTGAAATGTTTACTAAAACTAGAAATGGAAGCTTGTCGACAAGCGCATGTGTATCCCCCTCCCCAGATACACAAGTAGTTTGAAAAAAAGGTGTTCGAGTTATGCTCCGGAGACAAAATCAGTGACGGAAAAAACAAAGGGAGATAACTAAAAAATTAGTGATGCAAGAGTTGTCATTCTTGCGTGATACACCTGTAGGGTTGTGGTCTATGCATGTGTGAAGTTTCATGAAAATATTCCAAAGGGTGTTCGAGTTACGCTCCGGACACGAAATCAGGGCACGAAACAACAAAGGGAGATAACTAAACAATTAACGACGCAAGAGTTGTCATTCTTACGTGCGACACACCTTTGGGTCGTCTTCTATGCATGTGTGAAGTTTAATAAACTAGAAAATGTGTTCATAGAACACGGATGTCCCACATATCGCTTTGATAATAAATGAGGCCAAATTCCAAGTCAAAATCTTCTTTTACCTGAGCGTTAAAGTTTTTGAAGCACCAAGTATGTGACCTTGACCCTGGGCTTGGCGGGGGTAGGACGAACGTGGATTTGGCACAGGGCGGTAGAGGACCATTAGAGCAATGCATATATGAAATATGAAGCTGATCCGTGAAAGAAAACAGAAATTATAAGATATTTACCTGAGCGTTAAAGTTTTTGAAGCACTAAGTATGTGATGTTAACCCTGGGCTTGGCGGGGGCGGGACGAACGTGGATTTGGCACAGGGCTGTAGAGGACCATTAGAGCAACGCGTATATGAAATATGAAGTTGATCCGTGTATGGAAAGAAAAATTATAAGATATTTACCTGAGCATAAAAGTTTTTGAAGCATCAAGTATGTGACATTGACCCTGGGATTGGCGGGGGCAGGACGGACGTGGATTTGGCACAGGGCGGTAGAGGACCATTAGAGCAATGCGTATATGAAATATGAAGATGAGCCATGAAAGAAAACAGAAAGTATAAGATATTTACCCGAGCGTTAAAGTTTTTGAAGCACCAAGTGTGTGACCTTGACCCTGGGATTGGCGGGGCAGGACGAACGTGGATTTGGCACAGGGCGGTAGAGGACCATTAGAGCAATGCGTATATGAAATATGAAGATGATCCATGAAAGAAAACAGAAAGTATAAGATATTTACCCGAGCGTTAAAGTTTTTGAAGCACCAAGTATGTGACCTTGACCCTGGGATTGGCGGGGCAGGACGAACGTGGATTTGGCACAGGGCGGTAGAGGACCATTAGAGCAAGGCGTATATGAAATATGAAGATGATCCATGAAATAAAACAGAAATTATAAGATATTTACCCGAGCATTAAAGTTTTTGAAGCACTAAGTATGTGACCTTGACCCTGGGCTTGGCGGGGGCAGGACGAACGTGGATTTGGCACACGGCGGTAGAGGACCATTAGAGCAACGCGTATATGAAATATGAAGTTGATCCGTGAATGGAAAGAAAAATTATAAGATATTTACCTGAGCATAAAAGTTTTTGAAGCATCAAGTATGTGACCTTGACCCTGGGCTTGGCGGGGGTAGGACGAACGTGGATTTGGTACAGGGCGGTAGAGGACCATTAGAGCAATGCATATGTGAAATATGAAGCTGATCCGTGAAAGAAAACAGAAATTATAAGATATTTACCTGAGCGTTAAAGTTTTTGAAGCACTAAGTATGTGATGTTAACCATGGGCTTGGCGGGGGCGGGACGAACGTGGATTTGGCACAGGGCGGTAGAGGACCATTAGAGCAACGCGTATATGAAATAATAAGTTGATCCGTGAATGGAAAGAACAATTATAAGATATTTACCTGAGCGTTAAAGTTTTTGAAGCACCAAATATGTGACCTTGACCCTGGGATATGGGCGGGCAGGACGAACGTGAATTTGGCACAGGGCGGTAGAGGACTATTAGAGCAATGCGTATATGAAATATGAAGGTAATCCATGATAGAAAACAGAAATTATAAGATATTTACCCGAGCGTTAAAGTTTTTGAAGCACTAAGTATGTGACCTTGACCCTGTGCTTGGCGGGGGAGGACGAACGAGGATTTGGCACAGGGCGGTAGAGGACCATTAGAGCAACGCGTATATGAAATATGAAGTTGATCCGTGAATGGAATAAAAAATTATAAGATATTTACCTGAGCATAAAAGTTTTTGAAGCACTAAGTATGTGACCTTGACCCTGGGCTTGGCGGGTGCAGAACGAACGTGAATTTGGCACAGAGCGGTAGAGGACCATTAGAGCAATGCGTAAATGAAATTTGAAGATGATCCATGAAAGAAAACAGAATGTATAAGATATTTACCTGAGCGTTAATGTTTTTGAAGCACCAAGTATGTGACCTTGACCCTGGGCTTGGCGAGGCCGGACGAACGTGGATTTGGCACTGGGCAGTAGAGGACCATTAGAGCAATGCGTATATGTAATATGAAGCTGATCCGTGAAATAAAACAGAAATTATAAGATATTTACCCGAGCGTTAAAGTTTTTGAAGTACCAAGTATGTGACATTGACCCTGGGCTTGGCGGTGGCAGGACGAACGACGATTTGGCACAGGGCGGTAGAGGACCATCAGAGCAATGAGTATATGAAATATGAAGCAGATCGGTCGAAGGATGAAGAAATTATGAGACATTTACCCGAGTGTTAAAGTTTTGTGACGGACGGACGGACGGACGGAGGGGAGGACGGGACGCACGTTCCTACGATTGAATACTTGTTGGGTTTTTACTGTATAAAAATACCCAACAAGAGTACCCAACACTATCCTAACCCTACCCAATAAGATCCCCGTACGCTTACAACAAGTACCCATTCATGTGTGCGGACGGACAGACGGACGGACAAGGGTAACACTAAATGCCCCCTCCACTATCGTTGTGGGGCATACAAATATTCCAAGGGGTGTTCGAGTTATGCTCTAGATACAAAATCAGAGCGCGAAACAACAAAGGGAGATAAGTAAACAAGAATTCAGCGGAATCAGATGCCTCGCCTTGTCCCGCCTTGACCTCGAGCCTGGGCCCGAAAGCAATTTTCACTGGTCCGAACATATTATACAACTAGAAATGGACGCTTGTCGACAAGCGCATGTGTATCCCCCTCCCCAGATACACAAGTAGTTTGAAAAAAGGGTGTTCGAGTTATGCTCCGGAGACAAAATCAGTGACGGAAAAAACAAAGGGAGATAACTAATAAATTAGTGATGCAAGAGTTGTCATTCTTGCGTGACACACCTTTAGGGTAGTGGTCTATGCATGTGTGAAGTTTCATGAAAATATTCCAAAGGGTGTTCGAGTTATGCTCCAGACACCAAATAAGTGCACGAAACAACAAAGGGAGATAACTAAGAAATTAACGACGCAAGAGTTGTCATTCTTACGTGCGACACACCTTTGGGTCGTCTTCTATGCATGTGTGAAGTTTAATAAACTAGAAAATGTGTTCATAGAACACGGATGTCCCACATATCGCTTTGATAATAAATGAGGCCAAATTCCAAGTCAAAATTTTCTTTTACCTGAGCGTTAAAGTTTTTGAAACACCAAGTGTGTGACCTTGACCCTGGGCTTGGCGGGGGCAGAACGAACGTGGATTTGGCACAGGGCGGTAGTGGACCATTAGAGCAATGCGTATATGAAATATGAAGCTGATCCGTGAAAGAAAACAGAAATTATAAGATATTTACCCGAGCGTTAAAGTTTTTGAAGCAACAAGTATGTGACCTTGACCCTGGGCTTGGCGGGAGCAGGACCAACGTGGATTTGGCACAGGGCGGTAGTTAACCATCAGAGCAATGTGTATTTGAAATATGAAGCAGATCGGTCGAAGGATGAAGAAATTATGAGACATTTACCCGAGTGTTAAAGTTTTGTGACGGACGGACGGACGGACTGACGGACGGGAGGACGGGACGCACGTTCCTACGAATGAATACTTGTTGGGATTTTACTGTATAAAAATACCCAACAAGAGTACCCAACACTATCCTAACCCTACCCAATAAGATCCCCGTACGCTTATTATCGTGGTGGGGCATAAAAATATTCCAAAGTGTGTTCGAGTTATGCTCTGGATACAAAATCAGAGCACGAAACAACAAAGGGAGATAAGTAAACAAAAATTCCGCTGAATCCGATGCCTCGCCTTGTCCCGCCTTGACCTCGAGCCTGGGCCCGAAAGCAATTTTCACTGGCCCGAACATATTATACAATTATTGACTAGTGAGCCATAGAATATCAGATTATATTCTATGGCTCCCTAGTCAATAATTGTTTTATTATATGATAATAGTCTGTATATAGCACTTACGACCTTATTCTACTAGACAAAAATAGAAAAAGAATTTGAAAAAAAAATGAAAAAGTAAATGGAAAAAAAAAGTTTAAAAATTAAAAATATTAATGCTTGCTACTGGAGCCCAGAATTTTTTTTTAATAGTCCTATATTTATCTACATATATCTGCACAGGTCCACATAATGCCACAATATTTTCAACACAGTTTACGGAAATGTAATATAAAAAAAAAAAAAAATAATATTGCTCGCTACTGGAGCCAAGAATTTGTGTTAATAGTCCTATATTTATCTACATATATCTGCACAGGTCCACATACTGCCACAATATTGTCAATTCAGTTTACGGAAATGTAATAATGTACCTGTATAAATTACCTGTAATAAGTTAGTGGTCAGTTAAAAAATTGAAAAAGAATGTAAAAAAAAAAATGGGAAAAATTGATTAAATTTAAAAAAAATAAAAGAATAATGCTCCCAACTGGAGCCCAGAATGTTTTTTAATAGTCCTAAATTTATCTACATATCATATATACACAGGTCACTATTGCCACAATATTTTCAACACAGTTTACGGAAATGTAATATAATCATTTACCTGTATAAATTACCTGTAAGTGGTCAGTGGTCAGTTGCACATGCTAGCACATGCACAGGTGAATAGTCTGTATATATCACTTACGACCTTATGCTACTAGACAAAAATTGAAAAATAATTTGAAAAAAAAAAAATGAAAAAAAAAAATGAAAAAAGAAAAATGGAGAAAAAAAGTTTAAAAATAATAATGCTTGCTACTGGAGCCCAGAATTTTTTTTTAATAGTCCTATATTTATCTACATATATCTGCACAGGTCCACATAATGCCACAATATTTTCAACACAGTTTACGGAAATGTAATATCCAATGTAGTAATTTACCTGTATAAATTACCTGTGGTCACCAGTGGTCAAACACTGGACATTTACACATGCTAGCCCATGCTAGCACATGGTTCTTCCAGTCTCTATTGTTCTCTCTACAGGTAAGGTGTACAGAGCACACGAGAAAAGGTGTACAGAGCAGACGAGAAAACAGGTCTTCATGCATTATTGTCCAGTTTGTAGAGTGCGCAAAATAAAAAAGGGAGATAACTAAAAAATTAGCTACGCAAGAGTTGTCATTCTTGTGCACGACACACCTCCGGGTCGTGGTCTATGCATGTGTGAAGTTTCATGAAAATATTCCAAAGGGTGGTCGAGTTATGCTCCAGACAGGAAATCAGTGAGCGAAAACAAAAAAGGGAGATAACTGAAAAATTAGCTATGCAAGAGTTGTTAATCTTGTGCACGACACACCTTCGGTTCGTGGTCTAATTGAATATGTGAAGTTTCATAAAAATATTCCAAAGGGTGGTCGAGTTATGGTCAATCAGTGCGCGAAACAAAAAGGGAGATAACTAAAAAATTATCTATGCAAGAGTTGTCATTCTTGTGCGCGACACACTTTCGGGTCGTGGTCTATGCATGTGTGAAGTTTCATGAAAATATTCCAAAGTGTGTTCGAGTTATGCTCCGGACAAGAAGTATCTGCGGCGGACGCGGACGCGGACGCGGACGCGGACGCGGCGTGCTGTCAAATCCATAGTATCCCCCGACGGAGTCCGGGGGATACAATTAGCTATGCATTTTATATTACGATTCAGTCCAATATCAGTTCTGTTCCCTGTACAATACATGAGAATATTGCCAATTTTAACATGTAACAATTGTAAAGTGAATTTTCTGGACGACTTTCATTTACTTTATGGTGGACACATGTAAACTCCTAACCAGTTGTCTGTACATTCATTTTATTAAGGCATGATCGTTTACAGTGTGTTGTAAATATTGTAAATGCTTTTGCGACCAGGATAGACCAGATCAGACAGTTCTGCTCTAAATGCACTGATTTATACGTCGGTAAGCTGCAATAAGACATGATGTGAAGTATAATTTATTTCAATCACTGATGTTTTGGGTCAGCCTGTGGAATCCTACAGTCTGATTAGAGTCTACAGTGTTTATCATTAGTAATGTAATACTGTGAGTCTGCACAGGAAAATACTTGGCACAGTTGCTCTTTATTAAGTTAGCGCAGTTGGCCACGGGCAGTCCGATCAGGGTAAGGCCAGTCGCAATTAAATGTTTGTTTACGAATGGTAAATAATTGTGAATGCCGTCTGTATTCACATGTACGGCTTTGAAGATATATATTGTTGGGTACACTAGATATAGTGGCTCTTCATTAATGTGCTAAATCGCATTCTCCGACTTATGAATTCCATCAGCCCCCTTCTTCCAACTAGTGAAAATAGCTTTGCGTACATTACAATTTATCATGATTCATCATTGTAATCTACGAGGTTGTTTAGTATTGCCATGCACTCATACTAATGATTTCATGTGCACTACTGTGACTATTATTGAGACTATAACACGTACATTCTGGTAACAACACCGTTGGTGTTTTGTAGTCCCAGCCAGTAAGCCAGCCAGGCAGTCGGCCAGCCAGCCAGTCAGCAACCAGCGACGGCACATCCATCTGGTGTATTCGCGTAGAACTAATACGCCACACCCATAATATTCTGCAGTCCACAACACGACACCGTGTACCCGCGGGGACTCTGCTCCGCGTGGACCAAGGGAGTATCGAACGGGGCATTATTCCGGTGACGTCATTCCGTCCAAGGACGATATGAATCTCGAGGGACGTCCACCCATGTGATATTGGCCCCATCCGCCCAAGTAGTCTGTATATTCTAGTTCCAAGTAACTTTACAACGTCATAAGAACGTCACTGTCATCATGGCGGAAACCGGAGTTGTATAAATGGAAGCTCTAAAATCGGATCTTGAACATGATGCATAATGTTGAACTATATCTACCTGTTCCAGAATCGTGACGGTGCCTTGGTTGTGCGATTGTATCTGGGGGCTTCATCCAGAGGACGTTGTCCGTACTGACATTATTATTCATTGTTTGTGCATATCATTATTTGCAAATACATCATCATTGTAACTATATACCTTGTTGTCTCTGTCCATAACGTGCTTGGTGTTCCATCCCATCAGTAAACTATGTCGGTGTCACCCTGGCGTGACAATGCGGGAAACATAACTATACTGTCATTTCGGCTAATTCTGCGCATCGATAATGCGCAATTCACGTCCAATTTAGCCTTGCGTACGTCATAATAAAATAGGTGGATTTTGGAATAAACAAGCTGATTAATTGCTACACTGTGACTCAATTTTATTCCATTCCGATAGTTTGGTAAAAACTTATTCAGAATATAGTCAAAATGTTTTAATTCCTGAGACCCTGTTGATGGAATAGCTGCCTTGTTTACTAAATTAACAAAGAAACTAACCTGTCATGATGTCACTGGATAGTTCTGCTTCAAGTTTAATGCACATTTTGCTATGCTGATCCAGTATGCCACTCGCCATTTTTGCGTTTCGTGCGCAGAATTAGCCGACATCATTGTATATCACAACACTCCTAGCATATATCTGCAAAGGTTCACTTTTAAAAGAAAACCTATAAAGGCAGTTAACGAATAATACATGCAGTGAAGAACAACACCCGTAATTTATTGTGCATGCTCTCACTTGGTGGGTGACTGAAAATCACGCTCAATGTGTGGTGCAACTGGTGTGCACAAATGTCCATGTGCAGTGCCAGCAAGCAATATTCTTTGGCCATCCGCTGACAAATACTTCACACTTCTAAGTCAGTGTAGATCCTGAACAATGTTATTTTTAATTTTGTTCAAATATGTTCAGTAGAGACTAATTATTCCACACCAAGAACATTATATGCCTGCATTACACTGATCTAGAGCTACGTCGTGGCAAATTATTTGTCAGCGGCGGTAACAGTGTATGTATTGGCTTATTCTTTCTAGATATTTTACATTCATCCATCGTAATTAAACGTACGTGTAGATCTACATGATCTGAATTTCATGAGAAAACCAGTGTTACATAGATATATTAGAATAACTTTAATAGGAGGTGTTCATATTGAGTATATTTCTCGTACATACAAGCAATATTTGTCGTACATACAAGCATGGCATACAATTACATGAAATATTTTCCATACAAAAGCATGTATTTAAAAACATGCTTTTTGTACGGAAAATTTCACCGAATATATCTATAAACACAAATGTCAACACTAATGTCCCCTGTGGCAAATTGGAGAATATCCGGAAAACTTCTTAACCAGACGCACGGACAGACACACCGTCCAAACACTATAACCTCCCTGATATACCGAGACCGGGGGGGGGGGGGAGAGGTGGCATACTTTCTTGTAAATTATCTAGAAAGTTTTACGATCATGTTTTATTTATTTATGGCATACGTGAGATACAATTACAAATCAATTTTGCTGTTTATTTTCTATTTTCCATCAAAAACATGATTTGACAGCACTTTAGAATAATTTACAACATGCTTTGACAGCACTTCAGAATCGTTTCCATTGGAAATGATTCTGAGGTACTGTCAACACATGTTTTTATTGAGAAGATAAAAAAGCAACAGCAGACGACAATTGTTGTTTGTAGGGGTTAATCTCAAACCCATTTTGGGAACTAAAGTAAATGCTTTGATGTAACGACGGCACTGGCTCGATGACCTTGCTTGTCGGGACCGAATATTTAAGTCCCCATCCGATAGGTCGAGGCTAGCACGAAGTTGACTTGCCGTAGTGTGTAGGGTGGGAGTACGTTTATTAATGGAAGGCGGAGGAGGGATCAGGGATCCAAATACAATGTAAGCGTATGGGGATCGATAACTCGATAACTAGAATATCTAGGGTATGCGAGAGTTATCGTTCTTGATCCTGGTATGAGACCAAGTGGGTGGGGTAATGGAGTTTTTGTAATGGGCATTTGTTTTGTGTCACAGGTCCGCGCCTTTTACCTGTGGTCCATACTAGACCAAAATGGCGGACAAGTTCGTATTAATTGTCGATTGATCATCATTATCGACTGGCCAACAGCGTAGACATTAATGACGGACGTTCAGCGCGTTCCCCTTCGAACTTTCATACACCGCTAGTACGAGCTATTAACGGTACTCTATTAATATAATATGGACTAGTGTAGACCCTGATCGTATAGTCCGTCGATCGTTTGTCAACATTTTTCGTAATTTACGGACATACGTTAAATTTCGTAATTATTTTTTTCAAGGAAAAGCGCAGTCGTCCTAAGGTAATATAATCATTGTACATATTGTATTCGAAACATAGGCTGACAATGATATTTTCATTGCTCGGAATTGATTCATATTTCACACACGCATACCCCTAATGGTTCTCTAGAGCCCTGTGGCGAAAATACGTCCGCGCCCATAAACCCAGGGGCAAGGTTACATACTTTACGGCGTCCAGAATCCTTAACGCTCTGGATTATTGGTCGCCATGGGGGTCCTATGTGTGTCGACTGGCCACATTTTCTAGTTTATCCTCGGTGTTCGTTAAGCACGATTGCCGTTTTTTTTATACATACGGTATAGCGTACAATGATCAGCAAAGGTCGATGCTATGAGACGTTTGTGTCATGCATTCCGCATGTACTCTGTTGTGTTGTGTTTTTGGTCAATTTTTGACGTTGACATTCGCGGTACTCTATTAATATATTATGGAATAGTGTAGACCCTGAACAGATTGCGTAGATGTTCCAGTTGTACACTGATCGATTTCGTAATTCTTTTTTCAAAGAAAAACACAGGTAATATAATGATCGTACATAGTGTATTCGAAACATAGGCAGACAATGGAATCGAATTTGACGGGGATTAAGCCGGCCAATCGTTTAAATCGCTCGGTTTTCAATGTATCTTAAATCAATAGTGATCAATATTGATGCGGGATTTAACGTTTCCATTGTAAAGACTGATATAATGAGCTGATTATCTCCATAGTGATGACACCGTGATGACACATAATAACCGCTAAGCATTGTATTTTATATTCTCAACTCGGATATACACGAGGTAACGTCTAAGGTTAGATATAGAGAAAAGTATATATTGAAATTACAAGAAGCAAGATGTATTCGATTAGCGGAACGTGCCGACTAGGAAACGACATTCATCTGGATATCAGAAAATATGAACATTACAGCGAATTGGTGTTTGAGGAGTACGTGTTTGAGGGAAGGCTCATGTTACCCACAGTCAGGGAATTTGGCTTGTCACTACAAAGATGGACTCAGCTCGTGTTGAACTTAGCGGATATAGAACAGACTATCCTGGAACATAAGAATGGGCGCGATGTACGTTTCGAATTACATCTATGAGGGAACCATTACTTACTCATAAATGGAGGATTTGAAACGGTTAATTAGAGAAAATACTGTATGACAGAGATAGGAAACGATATACAACCCACACGGACTGGTATCGCCTTGAAGTTCGAAGAATTCGAACGACTCGTGAGTTTAATACCCGACATCGAACTGCTCGTACCAGAACTCGCTACGATCCAACCGTGTTACATGCAGCCTGATCACGCCAATTTACTCGGAGCGCTATACTGCAAAGAGTGCAATCCTAACTGCGTCCTATAAGAAGAGACGATGTTAATTTGGATATATTTATTCCATGAATACGTGGCGAAGACGCTGATACCTTATTATAATTTAAAATTCGAGGCTCGGGTAGCGGCCAGTAGTTTTATAGAGTCTTGGGAAAATTGACAAAAATTAATGTAGAAACTGCTCGGATGTTGAGAATGAGATCGGAGAACTCGAAACGACACACCACGGCCGTTAAATGGATAGGCGTATCGGTTATGCTGCTCATAACTCTAGCCATCCCGACGTTGATTTTCATCAGACGATTATCAACGGATCGCGATGATCGATTGATCGATTATGTCACGACAGCCGATAGTAACGCGACGGTGTGCGATTACAGCGAACGTTACGATCTAGGTGAAACGATGTATTTAACGGTGTGTAACCTAAGTGGATACGTTATACTGGAGACAAGGAGATTTATCAACAACTCGGCATCTATCGCCGGTATTCCCCTGAACTTAAATCAATGGGCAGCCCTTAAACGGCAGATTCCACCTATCGATGACGCTGTCAGCACGAGTACTAACTGAACGACGAGTTACGATTGGATGATGGGCGGTCGACGCTGATTGGATATAATATGACGTTTAAATCCGCCTGCACGGATGACGGACGTTCATTATTCGCTCTGGTCTCGAAGCGGTAACATCAGCAGCGACGGCACAGCATGTCTGAGACGCCAGAAAACCAATCCGGAAGTGCGGAATTTCAGAGGGACTAATCCCAGATATTTACAACATATAGGGAAAGAACTGTGCTTGTTCGACAGCGTGTTTAACGGGACTACGTACATACACGTTCGGGAGCTGAGTCGTGAGAATAAGAGACCTAATCTCAAAGGGATAACGCTCACATTACAAAGATGTAACGAACTGTACTCTATCTTACCGGAAGTTGTATTTCACGGCGATCAATTGCGAAGAAACGAGTCAACGTTCTATCGACGACATATAGGCGGGAATTGGTTCGTTACCATGGAGCCGGGATATGATACCGTGCACATTAGGAAATTTTGGCTACCGGACAATGAACCGAGTATACGCGCCACGAGAAAAGGGGTTTCCTTGATATTTAACCAATTTGAAGAGCTGAAAAATGGACTACGAATCCTGGACAGTTTTGTACCGGAGCTGAACCGAGTAGTGCCGTGCTACCTGTCGGGAAATCATTCGAGATATTTGTGTAAAGAATGTTCGCCAAACAATACGAGCGTGGCATAGTACTAGTTTTCTCGCGTTTATGTATGTAAATAATAATAATAAATGCGTTATTCATGTACCACCGAATCAGTTTAGTATTTGCTCCCCCTAAGTTAACATCATGCGCATCACAAACGTAGTTTATGGCGCCAGTTTATGTTGCCCATTAGATCTGAGGGGTCTCAGTAATTTATTAGACGACGCTAAATATGATCCAAGCCGTTTTTCCAGGCTGATATGGCGTCACGAACGTATAAGAGGATGCTGCCTATTGTTTAGAAATGGAAAGATAATATGCAACGGGGCGGCTGCCAGTTTTAACGACGGCGAGAACAGACTGGCACGGTACGCTAGAAAACTACGGCGTTTAGGTTATGAGACGCGTTTATCCGACGTCAAATTAATCACAGCTTCCGCTTGTCATACGCTGAGCGGTTCTATAGGCTGGTCGACGTTTTGTAGGGAAAGTGGTTCTAATTACGAACCAGAGTTGTTTCCAACGATAATGTTTAAGAAACAGACAATTCATTTCTCGTGTCACCTGAACGGAAAGCTGTTACCGGCATTAAAGCGCAGGAGGATTTGGAAGACGTCGTTTACCCCACCCTTATAGAGCTAGAGCTGTATGCATCGTGAACAATGGCCGCATACGAACGATATTTAAAATCCATTTATTACGATCCCAAACATCCTGCCTCTTACTCGGGTGTGGAAAAGTTGTTTAAGGCCGTCAGAAAAGCGGGTAAATTTGTGTTAGATAGAAAGAAAATAAGGAAATGGTTAGAGAAACAGAAACCGTACACAGTCCATCGTCAAGTCATTCGAACATTTTCCAGAAGAAAAGTGGTGGTACGGTAAAAAGGAAAATATAGCCTATTATAAGCTCACAGATATTAGGGGCGAAGATATCGGCGGTACATTTTACGGAAACGAACTGAGCAGGATTTCCATCGACGAATCAACAAAGTTTAGGGTAGAAAAAGAATTACGTAAGAGAAAGCGTGAAGTTTTAGTGAAGTGGTACGGATGGCCGGACTCTTTTAATAGCTGTATACCCGCTACCGACGTGGAACAGTACCGGACAGCTGATCGTGCATAAGAAGACCGCTGGCCACTGCGAATACAAAAGCATGGCTAGTTTCTATCTATTTATAAACTGCAATTACTCGCTGAAGTTACATAAGAACAACTCTGCATCAGAATTCGACATAGAACTACCTAAAAAATACGTACTGGACGGCGACTGGGAATACGCTCTAATGGAGATTAGTTTGACTCTATCATTTCAACCGAGATCCACTCGACTTTATCTGTGCTGCGATTTTCTGGAGGAGTCTTACGTTAGAAATACTTCACTTCCGGTATTGAGAAACCTGGGTGTGGCTGCTGACTACGGCGAGCATCGCGCGGTAACGTTCGCCGAACCGTATTACGTCAAAGTTAAAGTGTCAGAGCTGAGAGATTGAGACTATTCGTGAGAGAATCGGATCTTAAACCCGTTACATTCGAACATAACGACATGTACAGCTACACTTTAGAAAATCATGGGCTCTATATACATATTTGACTTTAAAAATATAAAGTGGGTGCCGTACGTCCCATAATTTGATAAATGGAACCAACATTTCATCGATATTCACGAAGGCCGAGTCAAACCGGACTATAAAGGGCGTTATGTCGTGGGTAGTGGTAACGTACGGAAGGACCGGAACGATTCGGTATCTGCCAGACCAGTGCAAGTTAGCTTAGTCACACCAGTGGCTCAGGCTCTGGACATGGCTAAATCTAATCTAGCTCGTGAGGAAGTACATAAGAAGGAGAGCGAACCGGCCGTATACGAGCGAGTAAAACGTAAGCAGCCACGCGTAACGCATAAGAAGGCCAAAAAGAGACCGAGTGTAGCGAAACACGAGCCAAAACGTAAACGCAGTCGTTCTACAATAGTTGACCAATTAACCGGGAAATAATGGACGAACATCACATACAGGAATTATCAATTTTAGAGTCCCCACCCACCGATACGACCGTACAATCGAGAGAGTGGATCGAATATCGACCTATAAATCTGATCACGGAGGGATCCGCCTTGGAATTTAACATTGCCGCACAATCATCGGCATATATAGACTTGAAAAGGAGTCAGCTGCGCATTAAACTACGTATCACTAATGAAGACGACACTCCGATTACGGAGTCAGAACACGCGGCTTTGGTCAATTTACCCCTCCATTCGTTATTTAGCCAAATTGATTTCGCTCAGCAGATACCGATCAGTCAATTGGGCGTAAACTATCCGTATAAAGCATATATCGATACGATTCTGAACACCAACGAGTCTATACAGACTAATTATCTCACTAGTCAGATGTCCTACAAGGACCATTTCTTTGAGGACATTTTCAAAATTAATGGCGCAAATGGGGGCGTATACCGCAGATGGGAACATACTAAAAATGGCAAAATCGCATATTGTTAGCTTTGTTTCAACAAGATAGACTTATCATAAACGGTGTAGAATTATCTCTGAAATTATGGCCTAGTCGTAGCGCGTTCAGACTAATATCTGAATCGTTAATTCCCAACCAGAAGATCCAGATTGTCGACGCTAGTTTGAAATTATGCATATAGAAAGTGAACTCGGCCGTGTTAATGGCGCACTGAAATATGATAAAGAAAACACCGGCGGTGTACCCGTACTTGCGATCGGAGATCAAGGTCGCATCGATCGCTACCGGACAATATAGTTTTAGAGCGGACGATTTATTTCAAGAATTAGTACCGAATAGACTAATTGTAGGACTAGTGTCGAGTGCCGGTTATTCCGGAGATTACCAGAAAACGCCGTATTACTTTAAGCATTATGACTGTAATTCGTTGGGTGTTTACGTGGACGGACAATCGTTCCCGGCGAAACCGCTGCACCCTGACAACGCCAACGATATATACGTCGATTGCTATAGAACACTGGCCACGTTTCGTGAAGATATAAATATAGACATGCGGGAGTATAAGAATGGTTACTGTTTGTACGTACTGGAAATTAATCCGTACTACACGTTCAATACCAAGAGGAAAGGCCACTGTCGTTTATAGATTACTTTCTCCAAACCCCTACCGGAAAGCGTGTGTGTACTGATGTACGGTACATTTCCGCAAGTGTTAAACATAGATGATAGCAGAAACATATTTATACAATGAATAGCTTCGAAATAGCGGAGATCGTAAATCAATACGGCGTAACGGTATGTGTCACGGACGAGATAGCCACATTTTCGAATACATCGCGATTGTACATAGTGAATACCGACTATAGTTGGAACGAGGGAATGCATTGGGTAGCGTTTTACTTCCCGACACACGGACCGTGCGAATTCTTTGACTCATTGGGCCATGAACCGGAATATTATCACGAGGAATTCAAGAACACTTTGATGGCGAATGGACCAGAATATCTCCTTTCACTGACCACCGTTCAAGCGGACTATTCGACCGTGTGTGGCCAATATTGTATATACTATACGTTATGCCGGGTGGGAGGATTATCGATGCGAGACATCATGAGGACGTTCGAAGCGCACGATACACGAGAAAATGACATTAAGATGGACATGTTTTTTAATAAACTCGAAACATAATCGCGCGTGTATAATCAATTTATTACGTACAAATAAAATTGAATTAAAATCGAATAATTGTCTTCCTCATTTATAGAGATATCCATTGTGAAGTTTTTATTTCCCCTTTCCTCGGTTTTCCCGCACCCTTAAGTTCGATATGCCGTCTGCCCGGGGGATGTTTCACGACATGCGATGTAGGACGTTGTCCTGTGGAACGTTTCGGTGTACTTGTTGCGGGACTTTTAACCATAGTTTTACGTTGTTTTATACTTTTCGATGTATCCCCATTCGTCTCCCTTGACCCTGATGCGGAGCGTTTTGCACTCTTGGTTGTTAAGTCTCCACTTATCTCCATTTCTCCCGACGTTGCGAGTGACGACTCTCCATCCGATTGATCGCTCGCGCGGTCGTTATGTTCTCGCTTAATCAGCCGCTGGTACTTTTCGTACGGTACTAACACCGATTTCGTCATAATTCTAAGCGCGTTTCGGCAATTCTAAGTAACGTTAATATTTCCGCCGTCTTTCCCTTCAGCGCGTCTTTCTGGCTTTTATACCATATGCTCGGATCACCCAATAAACGTATTGTGCGCTGACGTCTCTTCAGATTAGTGCGTTGCGTAGGGGTAAGGGATATTACGTAGCGTAAGACGTTGTGCGCAATCTTCGTTAAAGCTTTAAGCTGTTTCCTTGTTACGGTATTTAATAACTGCCTCCGTTGGTCACGTGATGTGATAATGAACAATCGCAGAAAATGACGTTGTTCGGTAACATTTTTCATCTCGGCGTCGTTCTTATGTTATACGGTATAGATAATAGGGTGATACGCGTCATTGCCGTGCGGTGACGTATCCACAACCAAGTATTCGTACGGGAGTTTAAGCGCGTCTTGATACGCTTCAACTAGCGACTTGGATTTCCCGGGGAATAACTGACGTCCTAGCGTAGCGATTTGTGACACGTCACCCACATTTTTCATAAGAATCAGATACCAGGTGTTCAGAGCTATGGTTCGCGTCTGTTTTCCTTTACCGTACAAATTGTGCGTGATAAAAATAACGATAATTTTTCTATGATGACATCCCTGCGTGAAAATTAGCTCCATGTCGGGATTTTGTACGACTTCGTGAGCTAAATCATCTAAGATAATTAACCGATGACGCCGGTCGTTAGTTAACTCATCCAATTCGCTGGAGGAGAGCAAACCCTGGTGAGACGCGAAGTTCGGTATAACGGTCTCCATTTGGTCGAATAACGGCTGGTGTATGCCGTAACAATATACCGTCTCTACGGGAGCGTCCCCCGCGTACATATACTCGAGATTCTTTAAGTAATGTTAACGTTCATTGGCTCTTGTCACTGCCAGACATTCCGCTGATACAAATACTAGAGCACGACTGGAACGGCACCAATGAAACGCTCATTCTGACGTTGGTGGTGGTTGTTGTTTTAGTTTAGGGTTCGGAAGTATATAGCCGATACAACTGCTAAGTAAGCTAATCCACACCTCGCTGATACCGTTGCTCATGGACAAGTTTACGACGGAGGCGATGGCTATGATATACACAATCGATATCTGACAGAAATACACTATCTGAGATTTAGGTATTCTACTACCCATGCACGTCCACTTATCTCCGATTTCCATTCTTATGAACAACTTATGAACACTTATTCGCATACGGGCGCGGGAGTGACGGCATCGTTCTTATGCACTTCCACGAACACCTTAAAGTCCCCATTTAACTGACAAATGATATGTATTTCTTATGTGCACTTGTTTACGTGTACTCTGAGTTGTTTGCACTAAGTCCTAGCCACTATCCCAGAGGTCAAGCCACGTATTTGATATCTGAGATATTAACGAAGATATTTCGGCTTTTAAAAATGGCGCCGAAAAGTAAGTCGATATATGTTTCAAAATGGCCGTCGTAAAGTATGTCCATATATTTAAAAATAACCGCCGTAAAGTATGTGAATATATTTCAAAATTGCCGCCGTAAAGTATGTTTATGTATTTCAAAATGGCCGCCGAAAAGTAGGTTCATGTATTTCAAAAAGGCCGCCGAAAAGTATGTGAATATTTTTCAAAATGGCCGTCGTAAAGTATGTCCATATAATTCAAAATGGCCGTCGTAAAGTACGTCCATACGTTTCAAAAAGGCCGTCGTAAAGTACGTTTATATGAATAATAATGCTTAGACTCAGATAACAGTAACGAATAGTCTTCCAATAAAGTACAAGGTATATACGTATAGTCAAAGTATCAGTTCAAGATGGGCACAATATTTCCCGCCATTGCATTTAGAATCGGCTTGAGCGTAACTCGATGTACAATATGAGCAATACATACGATACTGACGCGCATTGTACACCGCGAATGGGGTTTGTTTCCATTCGTTCATTCGAATCGTATATACTGTGTAAACGCAGTGTATAAGATAAGAACGCCACCTAGCACCGATTACTGACGTTTGATTATACCTTTAAAATATACTCAATCGTAAGCGATATGTACTGCTCAGACACATGAATACATATCTCGATAAATAGTGCACGTATGCACGTTCGAGTATACAACACTATATGTATATACAACATGAAATACCAATTAGACGGGACTACACACACGTATCACGAAATTTAGACCAACGACCGAATGTAAAAAGGACGTTACAACAATTTAAACGCCCATTACAGGAAATTAAACGTGATTCATAAAATACAACCAGTATCGCCCAAAAATAAAACGGGCTGTATGGAAAAATACGTGCAAGTGATCGAAAACGTAAACGGCTTGAACGAGCGCTAAATAATATTGACATAAAATAATACGGGTATAACAGTTTACTGAACGCCCGATACAGAAACGATTCTATGCGATAATATCAATATGTATAGTCCGCGCCTTACTGGTTACGTGTATAATGTGGCCTCGTTATTTGCTGGGCCGTATCGTGTTTACAACATGGTGAATCAAATGATATGTATTTTCTTTTGGGGGTCTGTTATGTGCACTTGTTTGCATATTTTCTTTTGTCCATTTTTTTTGGTTGTTTGATCTTTTATTTTAATTCTTTTTTGTATGGACTTTTGTGCCCCATATTGTACAAATCTCAACGCACAAATAGTGCAACATGTCACAATTCAAAACATAGACATATAATCTTGAAATGATTATAACGTAATACATGTTCTCTGAGTTGTATGCACTAAGTCCAAGGCAATATCCCAGAGGTCAAGCCACGTATTTGACATGTGGTTTGCAGTAGAAATATGAGAATCCGGTTCGTTCTTGGCGATACGTGCATACGCCGTTATCGCGAGCCCGAAATCCCATATTTACCGAAGGCTGGTTGACGAGTGAATAGCACAGAGCGAAACGTGTCCAACGGATTCTGTACATCCCGCTTGGAAACACCCTTTGAGCTGAATTTCACCGAATCCCCGCTTCTCGCCAAATACGTTTTTGAGCAGAGACTGATCATCTCATCCGCTACGTACTCTGTTTTGAACAGACCGGGAACGCGCTTGTCAAATTTTGAGTGGTCCGTACAGCACGTGCGAGGTAACAAGCGATTCGCCGGCAAATTATAAGCACCATCGCACATGCCGGACAGACCCCTCTGATATTCGTGCCTATGTTCCGGTTTTATGACGTCATCGAGCGAACTAGCTGACAAACACATGTACGCCGAAACTGTATCCATCTCCAAGTACTCGAAATCGCTACGTTCGACGAACTTATCCGAAGTATCCGAGTTGTATCGGCAAATTTAAATTGATGATTTTCTTTGCCGATTCAATCTCATAATACTCTGCCTCCGTGTCCAAACAGGACATATTGCGAAATTGCGGTATGTTAACCTTATAACACGCTTCATTTTCACCGGATATGTAATTGACGTTTCGATGGCTAGTCTTGTCCATGATTGTCCCGTATCCGCTATTGCCAATTAGTTTCATCGTATCTGCGATGATAGCCTTTTCGGGAATTGTATCACCTTCCCGCCTGGCGTCGCTCACTTGTTGAACGAATGATTCGAAACATTTCTGGTGGCGGTACTCCACAACCTGGTATATCTTTGTAACTTCCATACCGTGTTGGAGGTACCAGCGTAAAAGTGGGGTGGCCACCAGAATCTGTTTCGCTTTCATTCCTCAGACAAGTAAGCGACGAGGTTTGTCAGGGAGACCCAGTTTTCGATATGTTTTTGCATGTGCGAGCCCATGCTGGAGAACGGAACCTCGGGCTCATTTGACCGAAATACTCAGCAGGAGACAACTCTGACTGAAACCCTGAGCCCCATTTTTCAGGCACACCGAGGTCGACCGCCACCATGCCAAATAGCGTATCGTCACGGACGGCATTCAAAATCTGTGTCTCTGAGACATGTCCCCGATTTTTTTCACAGAAACTGGGTCTGCTCTCGTAGGCTATATCGTACATACTTTTGTTATACTCGAACAATCGTTCAAATAGACACTCGCGCATCTCGATGACTTCATAACCCTTGGAACGCAGATACGCCGTGGTTGTTTGCGTTCGCTCGGCAAGAGCCTGTTTAGTTTTGTGCCATTTCTTGTTAGTGACAGAGGCCGTCAAGGTACATTCATGACAATGGTAGTAGCAGCCATGAAACTGATATACAACAATCTCGTGGCTGTCAAAACCATCTACGGGATACGGTCCGAGCTTGATCTCCTTACCATTATTCCGTTTGTGTAGTATGTGTTTGCGTTCATATTTGTTCAAGTAGTTAAACCAATTGAAGGCCTCCATATACTTGTCCCGGATTTGGGGTCGGAACTCATTCTCGGCCCGACGGACCACGAACATACCTTCGGGCATGTCTTGCCCTATTGCCCATAGGTAAAGCGCGTTCGCGTCATATCCAACCACTTTCTCGCAGGTTTTATCTCCCCTTATTTGGGTTTCACCCGCTTTAGCGTGACGGGTGAATATTATGCTGGGACCCCCGACGATATTTTGTTTAATGGTCTGGTATAAGTCTTTATTTCCCTTATCAATAAGGGAAAATTCGGCACCAGTCTCCTCAGCCATCGCGAAGAGCATCTGTCGAGCGATTTCCGGCACAGAAATGGCGGTTTTAAACACATCGATTGTCAAAATAGAATTTCTGTAACCGTTCAATCGCTACGACAAACGGCCTTACGTCGAGGTCGTTATACCAGACCAGAAAATCTTTAAATGTCGTCATGTTATTATCTGTCCAGACACGCTGGCAAAGATAATAATCATCATCGGAGATCGCAGCGTTCTTCAAAGTATTGAAGAAAGCCTCCTGGGGAGGAAGACAAGGGTGCATCAATTTGTCAGTCGAGTCGAACCACTCGTATGGGAAGTGACCTTTGGCTTCCTCCACGTGGTAAGCTTTCAAAAAACCCACATATGACGTACCTGGTGCGAGAAAGTGGCTGGCGTCCATGAGCCGGAAGTGGTCGCTCTGAATACATGCGTACGAAGAAGCCTTTTTCACGGTAAAGCCGCGTTTTTGTTTATCCATGCGCATTTGTTTAGCCAGCTTAGATTTAACGAGCGGTATATATGCGCATATATGCATATACGTGCTAAACTTCTCGTGCAAGTTGGCTAAATATTTCAAAGAGAACACTTCCGGTCCAGCCTCATCATCATCATCATCATCATCATCATCATCATCATCATCATCGTCGATATCAGAATCTACGGGTTTTGCGGAGCGATAATTGCTCATTTTTCTCGTGAGTTCTTCGAGTACCCACCCCATTTGTCCTCCGCAAGCTCCGCGCTTCGTCTTTGTATTTCGTTTATATTGCATCATAGACGAAAAAAGCGCGTCTAAGTCGCTGTCGACGAAGCACGAAGCTTGCTCGAGGTCCGGTAAGTTTGAGCATACGCTCACACTTATCGGAATATGCCGGTGTGTGAATTGTACTTTTTCCGTAGAGTCGTCCATTTTTGATAAGACAGATTCGAAGTCGAACACGGCGAAATATGGAAAATAACGATCAGTTGACTCAACGTGTATATCCAAGACTTCTCGAAAATCGTTTTGGTTTTTTGATAAAAACCTCCGGGATATGCAAATTTAGTCTTATTGTCGCATTTTTTGCCGTGTTTCTTCAAGAGATCCGCACGACCGAAAATTTGTTTGCACGTCGGGCAATGGTACTGTACAGCGTACTGTTCGAAATCATTAATATAGGAAAGATGATGTTTGTATTTGTTCAAGAAAACGGTATTGTCATACCTTTCAGTTGATTTGAAAACAGGTATGGCAATACCGGTGTCCTGAAGGTTATACACATGGACATTTGTTTCAAAACATGATTCAAAATGTGTAAGTTGGGACAGTTGTACACCTTTGACATCTTTCAACGAAACTTCTTAGATATCCTCATCGCAAGAGGAGAACAAGTATTCCTTCCACTGCACGAAAAGTACGCTCGTGTGAGTAAGGTTTTTATATTTATGTAAAGACATGCAGCGGAAGGAACACAAATTATCGCGATAAACTAGATCGTTAATATCTTTCTGCAAAGAAATTATGGAGTGAGAATATCTGATATGAGATGGCAAAGGTGTACAATTAACCCCTAGCACAAAATTGGTAGAAAATACCTGAAACCTGATGTTCTGTTCATAATAATCTCCAATCTCCATTTCGTATCCGGGCGATTCTTCAAAAGTTCACGCATAATAACCATGTCTTTTAACCTCTGGATAATGGCTGCTAAATCCGACCTTTTAGCGACGAAACACGGCTCATCAAACACAGCCTGATTGCTAAAAGGCCGGAAATAGCGAAGTTCTCCAGTCTCTATATTGCGAAGAATCATCCCGAAAGTAATGTTGATCCGAAATGCCTGGGTTTGGTGCTGATACACTTCTACCAAGGCCCTCACGATATCCGCAACAGTCATGTCAGGGCTGACGGCGACATTGAAAGTAGACACTACTGGCCCCGTAGAATGTCGGGCCAATATCAATGGTCTGTTGGTATTATAACAGGATCCCAGGGCTTCATCTGTGTTCCCATTTTCACGAATCCAGGGTGGGGATACATCTCCCCAGGGAGCTGGCTGAAGAATACCATCGCCGGCATGGAAGTGTACGGCCATGTTATGGGCGTGTAGTTCGCGCCGATTCTGGAAGCGGGCCGTACACCTCCGACATTGAACGTAGTCGGGCAGCATGGACGTTTCGCCGTTGGTCCCTGTGTTGCCGCAATCGCCTCGCGTTTCTGTTGGTGTATCTGCGCGTGCTGTTGTAAATCGCGCAGAGAGTGAAATTTTGCCGGGCAACTCCAGCATGTGTAACTCGTTGTCACGGGCGTACACATAGTTTCGTGCTTGGCACGATCGCAGTTCCTCGAGTACGTCTTTCTACACTTGGAACAGTTGTACATGATGTCCTCATGTACACAACGTTTGTGTCGGGTTAAGTTGTCCATCCTCGCGAAAAGCTTGCCGCAAACGTCACACACTCCTCCATTATGTTTGCTACTGTTCGAGCCGCCAGTACAAACAGTCTCATGCTGACTCCTCACATAGTCCCTGGCAAATACTTTATCACATTTGCTGCATGAAAAACTAATCTGCTCGTGCTTATTCCGTACATGTCTGGTTAAGTTATTATTTAGGGAAAACACCTTATCGCACAATTCACATTTAAAACTATCCATGTTTGCTCGGTGAAATATATTACAATAATGACCAGAATATATTCTGCACAATACTATTATATTTCACGAATATCGGCTTATATGGCGATTCGACCGTCGTACCGGGTATTGTTCGGGTGGTCATTTTTGTTTACTTTAGGATTATCTAGCGGCCATATGTATACGGGTATATACGGGTACGACATCCGTTTATAAATATGTTCGACTCCGTCCGTACATCCGTCCGTCCGTCCGCACACTCATACAACCATATATTAACGACGTACTCGTATATTATAGATCCATTTGTACACTCATTGATTTCGAACAGGGTAGACCAAACAACACTACATACATACATACATACTTGTACGCTCATAAGCCCCGTATATTAACGTCACTCATTTAATAACGGACGTGTCTATAACGTTAGTTCGTCTGTCTGTGTATGTAGTACGGTTACAGACTGCTTACCTCGCACACTCATACGGTGTCATTCGAGTATATTCCGCTCGAAAAACGTGTTCGGCAGCGCATGAGAATCGTCTCCGAGTACGACATCTCCGACATAAAACCACCATTTATACTGTTCGTTGTAGTTTCACAACTGTTCGCCGCGAGTCTAGCGTACGTTTCACGACTGTACATGACCCGGTGTCAGGTCCCATACCGCACCAGTGTCACTTAGCTCCAGTCCCAAAAGCAATATGATTAGTACATATCGTATTACTTTTTGATGTGACTTAACAGGATTTAGCTCTCAAGTATCGGAAGCCAGCATGTACGTGAGGACCAAACCGTGTAGGTCGGCGGTCCGGTAAGGGTGAACCCCGATCGTTGATTTAGCCGTCACATAGTCCCAACCAACCACCCACTGGACCGGTCAAAGTGACGATCTGATTAGAATGTCTTAGCGTTGTAATTTATGCTACTGGAGCGAGTACTGTTACCGAATAGCGATCAGCGTCATACGTGTACAGGCTGATATGGGTCTACACCATTCGCTATTCGGTCAACGTGACGATATGAATAGAACGTTTTACCGTTGTAATTTATGCTACTGGAGCGAGTACTGTTACCGAATAGAGATCAGCGTCATACGGGTACAGGCTGATCTGGGTCTACACTGTTCGCTAGATTCCATTGTCAGCCCAAATATGTTCTTTGATGTATATTCTTTGTACGTATAGCCGTCGACCGTCTCTATGGAAACGCTAAATCCCGCATCAATATTAGACACTATTGATTTAAGATACATTGAAAACCAAACGATTTAAACGATTGGCCGGCTTAACCCCCGTCAAATTCGATTCCATTGTCAGCCTATGTTTCGAATACACTATGTACGATCATTATATTACCTTGGGACGACTGCGTTTTTCTTTGAAAAACGAATTACTAAATCGATCAGTGTACAAATGGAATATTTACGCAATCTGATCAGGGTCTACACTATTCCATAATATATTAATAGAGTACGGCGAATGACAACGTCAAAAGTTGACCAAAAACACAACAAAACAGAGTACATGCGGAATGCATGACACAAACGTCTCATAGCATCGACTTTAACTGATCATTGTACGCTATACCGCATGCATACAAAATAAACGGCAATCGTGCTTAACGAACACCGAGGATAAACTAGAAAATGTGGCCAGTCGACACACATAGGACGACCAATATGGCGACCAATAATCCAGAGCGTTAAGGATTCTGGACGCCGTAAAGCATGTAACCTTGCCCCATGGGTTTATGGGCGCGGACGTATATTCGACACAGGGCTCTAGAGAACCATTAGGGTAATGCGTGTGTGAAATATGAATCAATTCCGAGCAATGAAAATATCATTGTCAGCCTATGTTTCGAATACACTATGTACGTACAATGATTATATTACCTTAGGACGACTATCTGGGTCTACACTGTTCGCTATTCGGTAAACGTGACGATAGGAATAGAATGTTTTACCGTTGTAATTTATGCTACTGGAACGAGTACTGTTACTGACTAGCGATCAGCGTCATACGGGTACAGGCAGATCTGGGTCTATACTGTTCGCTATTCGGTCAACGTGACGATATGAATAGAACCTGTTAACGTTGTAATTTATGCTACTGGAGCGAGTACTGTTACTGAATAGATATCAGAGTCATACGTGTACAGGCTGATCTGGGTCTACACTTTTCGCTAGATATTATTGTCAGCCCAAATATGTTCTTTGATGTATATTCTATGTACGTATAACCGTCGACCGTCTCTATGGAAACGCTAAATCCCGCATCAATATTGGTCACTATTGATTTAAGATACATTGAAAACCGACCTCCGATTTTTTTAAACGATTGGCCGGCTTAAACCCCCACCCAACCCCCTCAAAATTCGATTTCCATTGTCAGCCTATGTTTTGAATACACTACGTACAATCATTATATTACCTTAGGACGACTGCGTTTTTCTTTGAAAAAATAATTACGAAATCGATCAGTGTACAAATGGAACAGTTACGCAATCCGTTCAGGGTCTACACTATTCCATAATATATGAATAGAGTACCGCGAATGTCAACGTCAAAAGTTGACCAAAAACACAACACAACAGAGTACATGTGGAATGCATGACACAAACGTCTCATAGCATCGACTTTTACTGATCATTGTACGCTATACCGTATGTATACACAACAAACGGCAATCGTGCTTAACGTACACCGAGGATAAACTAGAAAATGTGGCCAGTCGACACACATAGGACCCCTATGGCGACCAATAATCCAGAGCGTTACGGATTCTGGACGCCGTAAAGTATGTGACCTTGCCCCTGGGTTTATGGGCGCGGACGTATATTCGCCACAGGGCTCTAGAGACCATTATGGTAATGTGTGTGTGAAATATGAATCAATTCCGAGCAATGAAAATATCATTGTCAGCCTATGTTTCGAATACACTATGTACAATGATTATATTACCTTAGGACGGCTGCGTTTTTCCTTGATAAAAGAATTACGAAATTTAACGTATGTCCGTAAATTACGAAAAATGTTGACAAACGATCGACGGACTATACGATCAGGGTCTACACTAGTCCATATTATATTAATAGAGTACCGTTTATAGCTCGTACTAGCGGTGTATGAAAGTTCGAATGGGAACGCGCTGAACGTCCGTCATTTTGGTCTACGCTGTTGGCCAGTCGATAATGATGATCAATCAACAATTAATACGAACTCGTCCGCCATTTTGGTCTAGTATGGACCACATGTGAAAGGCGCGGACCTGTGACACAAAACAAATGCCCATTACAAAAACTCCATTACCCCACCCACTTTGTCTCATACCAGGATCAAGAACGATAATTCTCGAATACCCTAGATATTCGAGTTATCGAGTTATCGATCCCCATACGTTTACATTGTATTTGGATCCCTGATCCCTCCTCCGCCCTCCATTAATAAACGTACTCCCACCCTACACACTACTCCGCAGTGATAAATCTTCGATATTTTCTGCGGAATTGAGGGCAATTTTACTCGCCCTTGATTTTGCGAAAATATCTTGGAGAAAGCGATTCATTTTATTTTCCGATCCGCTATCTTCACTACAAGCTTTGTACAATATGAAACTTGAGTATCCACTTATCCGCCAAATCATTGAGCTACACCATATTTTAATTTCATCTGGCAAGGACATTACTTTGTGTTGGCTCCCCAGTCATACTGGTATCAAGGGCAATGCCAGGGCAGACAGTACTGCCAAGGCCACCCAGGAGCTACCGACTTCTAATTTTCCTGTTTGCTATCATGATTTTAAGTAATCCATCAAATTTGTTTGACTTAACCTCTAACCCTTACACCGTTATCTTAATCTTTTGTTGTTTGCTGTTTTTTGGAAATGATTGTGAAGTGCTGTCAAACCATGTTTTTATTGAGAAATACGGCAAGATATAAAAGCAACAGCAGACGACAATTGTTGTGTGTAGCGGTCTAAGGTTTAACTATCGTCTACGTTTCTTATGATGAGTTGGGCATATTTACATATAGTCCTGGCCCTGGCCTAAATACCCTGGGCTAATATACATTTGTAAATGCAAGGTTCTGACTTTTGTGAACATGTTGAGCCTGAGTGATTGAATTATATTTCACATCCATTGTTACACGACTTCGGTTGTTCAACACCGCTGCCAGCCGTGTTCAAACATGTAGCTCATGCTGTTTGACAATGACTAGACAATACTCGTTACGGGGCCAAGCCAACACCTATGTAATGCGTGTGTCTCGTGACGTTGCTTGAACGCGCCATTACGTCACTAGACCAGTTCACAACGGTCTCGCTGAAATTTTGAAAATGATGCGGTTGCATCACGTGACGTATACTGCAACCCTGGAATATGTACGCGCAAATCAGCTATTTGAATGGAGCAGATAATCAACGTACCTAAAGTACCGCAAATGTAATCAAATTACACGATATTTCCGACGGAAATGTAACAATAACGTTTGACAATCGGGCTTGGGTTCAAACAGTTCCCTCGTGCCACGGCAAACGTTTACCCACGGCTGGGCATTGTCAAACCTGATATTTGACAATGGTGTACCGGTACTTATAATTTAGCCGGGTGACTGTGTAGAACAATTCTTCATCGGACATCTGCGCAATTTCATTAAATACTTTTACAAAATTTACAATATTTTTCATAAATAAAGTCAAAAGTTGACAAAATGTTCAGAGTACATACATTCCGCATGTATGTACTCTGGAAACAATTTGTAAATGTATTTCATGTAATTACGCAGATGTCCGAAGTTACAAAATCGCATTGCGTGTCTCATATGTGACTGTGACTGGAGAAATGGGGCTTATGGAATTGTGACCAGTGTAGTATAGATCAAATGGAACACTCCAGTAGCCCGATAACGGTCTGTATTGCTTGTTAGAAGCACGACCGGATGCACAGGCT
Organism: Conchocele bisecta; assembly: GCA_029237695.1. Lineage (NCBI taxonomy): Eukaryota > Metazoa > Mollusca > Bivalvia > Lucinida > Thyasiridae > Conchocele > Conchocele bisecta. Next base: position 204,829,071 of record CM055265.1, on the reverse strand, counting down.
GATCTGGATATACACTGGTCGCAAATCCCATAAGCCCCTTTTCTCTAGCCACAGCCACATATTAGAAACACAAATATATGTTATCATAACTCTACCATCCTTAGGACGGTACTGGAGTTTTTGCAGAGTTAAATGCTCTCGTTCAGATTGATTAGAGCCTACATTGGTCGCCATTCAATCACTGAAATAACAAAATCATTTGATTTTATACCCGGTCTAGCACCTCCTGAAAGCGATGAAAACGTGGCTGAACAGCCAGGCCATATCACCCCTCTGTGGCCGTAATGAATGACACTATCGCTTAGCTGGGCAATTATGAACATCGACTGGACACGGCGGGCACAACGACGAACTGACGGGGGTGTCAGCTCTCTAGTACTTCTTCGTGATTGGCGAGCAATCGATGAGAGAAGGTTGCATGGACGTATCCGCTATCATCATGTTGCCGCAACAAGGAACGCCTTCGCATACCCCTCGAATGGCGTACGACACATGGCGCATGTGGAGAGGGCATGGGCACAGAGTGGACAGCTGACCATGTGACCACACGGGAGGAAGATCACGTTTGCCTTGTTGTCCAGGCAGATCCTACAAACCTGGATCTCCTTAAGGCGCTCATTCTCCTCCACAAGTTCATCCACTGGAAAGTAGAAAGTAAATATGAGTACATTCATCAAAACCAAAGGTACATACACTGTTCGGTATTCAGTCACAACTCTAGTCTTTGATCAGCAAAAATATTAGATATTACTCCAACTGTGTGAATGTGCAAATGCCTTGTGTCAGCCGGTGTAATATTTGTGGCTAGCTTTTCGTGGAAATATCGTCTCTCTTTGTATCAATATTATAAAGAGTTTATTCAATAGCATTTTGAAACACCGGTTTTATTTCCCTTGACATCTGTAAATCCGAGAAAGAACCTAGTGCACCGCACTCGTTTCTTTATCAGATTTCCAGATGTCTCGGGGGAAATAAATCCATATCTTATTTCCCCATCACCGGAAATACAGTTAAGGAATTAGTAATTGAGTACTGTCACTCCATTATTTCTGAAGCAATTGGCCAATGGGTATTTCAAATTTTAATTGGGGTAAAATAAAATCACACTACTGCTTACACATCAACAGACAGCTATTATTGAATAGTTTGCTTCAAAATTAAAACATGTCTTGGCATTTCATTAGAATTGTCTTAGGCAATTCTAATGAAATACTAATATGCGTTTTCATGGAAAATAAGAAAAATATGCTATATTTGTGGTCTGTTTATAGTTTTATGCAGCATGTTAAAGGTACCACAAACATCTTATTGCTTGATACTAGCTACTTCTCATTTTAATTGGGTTTTTGTTTTTGGCAATTTTAATTGGGTATTTAAGCAAATACGCAGCTTATCTGGAGCACTGATTTCCAATATTTGTCTAAAAGGCCTAATGGAATATTGCCTACCAATACGGCCGATAGGGTTTACCTGTATCCAACAAAGGGAAGTAATGTGTACTGATTTGGAAACTATCTATACATACCTGACTTTTCTGGCTCGTGCGTTCCACCGTCTGTTACATTGGCCCGGGCACCGTCTGTCTCCAATGACTGATCACCGACCTCGCTGTCTTCTAGATCACATATTATCTCAAACAGGTCCTGGTCTTTGAAATGTGTATGTGCTGCAAAGCATAGGTACAATAATAAGCTGACCATATGTCGTGTAACACAGGTTGAAGTAACTAATGTCTACAAATGCATTAACCCTTAGACCGCTACACACAACAATTGACGTCTGCTGTTGCTTTTATATCTTGCCTTATTTCTCAATAAAAACATGGTTTGACAGCACTTCAGAATCATTTCCAATGGAAATGATTCTAAAGTGCTGTCAAAAGCATGATGTAAATTATTCTAAAGTGCTGCCGAAGCATGTTTTTTTATGATAAAAATTGAAAATAGAAAATAAACAACAAACGACAAAAAAAGAAATAAGATAGCGGTGTAAGGGGTAATATACCTACAAGTATCAGTAACTTAAAGACTGTCACATCTGCCTGTGGCATATACATGTAGGTGCAGATATACAACCAACCGGTTTCTGACATTTTCTCTGGTTTTAACCAGCTACCAATACATCAATTTTGTTAAATGGAAATATTATGGTTATTTTCCTCGATTATCTCACTGAGACGGTTCCAATGAGTCATCACAACTTTTATACATTTCTAATTGCCTGTGGGCAATCTGCCGTGCCATTCACCCATCCCGACAAGGAATAAGATTGGGCATAAATAGGTTCACAACATGAAATGTACCAGAAAGTCAAAATCAGTTAACCATTACAATGCTGAATTAAAGTTTGCCGTCTGCTGAGTATTTTTTATTTTTCATTTTCCTAAACAAAAGCATGGTTTGGAGGCACGTTAGAATCATTTTCAATGGAAATGCTTCTAATGTGCTGAAAAGCCAAAATATGTGCTCAGAAGTATATGTCACGACCACCATTTGAACCGTTAAATAACGGTTCAAATGAGTAGTCACAACATATACTTTCATTGAGAAATAACAAAATTACAAAATTAGAATATTTAATAAATTTCATACCGCAAAGGTGTATTCCGAAAATAATTGGTTACGGGCAATGGGCCGTTTCAGGGGGGGGGGGGTGGGGTGGGGGGGGGGTGGAACCGTCCCCCAGGCTCGCTCTATGCACATTGAAAACTGCACAAACATATTAATGTCCCGACCACCATCCGTCAACGGTTCAAATGAGTGGTCACAACATATATACTTTCATTGAGAAATAACAAAAATAATATATTTAATACATTTCATAACATATAGGTGTATTCAGAAAGGAATGGGTTCAGGTCCAGGGGTAGTTTGAGGTGAGAAAATGTCCACCGGGCTCGCTCTAGGCACATTTAAAACTGCACCCACTTATACGTACCTTTTCTGTTGATGGTCACATATTCGTTTGTGTAGCCCATCTGTAGACAACTGAGGGCCGCGGGCGAGTTCAGGTGGTCTTCTTGTGGTGCTTCATCAGTCTGATAAATATAGCAGAGCTCCAGATAAGCTTTGTGTCTAAAGAGTATTGTACCCCCTGATTTCCAATTATATGCGTATTTTATTTTCCCAAATTGCTTTTCTTCATTATTAAATAGGGAACAAATGATAAAAAAAACAATATAAAACTAATTTAAACATTCACTTATTTGAGTGTAGTATCACTTATTCAGTTATTTATACGGTAATAAAGTTGAAAATTGGTTAGTTGAGCTGCAAACATCAAACAGTGTTTGCTTTTTGCAGCTCAACTATATAAAATTTCAACTTCATTACAGTATTTCCACTACTGTTTGCCAATACCACTATACAGGCATGTAGTGTTGAAAGGGTTAAGGATCACTGCTCACACAGGGTATCAATGTACACTATCACTGATGTTGCATGTCACGCATGCGTAAACTGATTCACGTCGTAATATGCACCAGATGCCTGCAGAAGATACTGCACATAAACCAGCGCTCCAGATAAGTTTTTTATCTAAAGCTTATTATATCCCCATATTTCAAATTAAATGCGTATTTTACTTTTCCAAATGTATTATTGATTGTCTTCCTTATTAAATTTTCCTTATTCCCTTTATTACAGTATTTCTACTACTCAATTTGAAAAACCAATGCATATTTTCACATTGCTACGAGTATTTTGTACTCACACTTTTGATAATCAATGGAAATTCAGCTAAAATAAGTTTGTAAAATAAGTCAACTATGCACATTCTCACACATTACTTATATAACTAGTAACCGGTACAATAAAAGTGCGCCAGTTACGAGACAAAAAATGCAATAGTTCTAAGTTGAGCTGAGTGCAGGGGCGGATCTGGAGGATGGGTTCTGGTTGTTCCCCCCCCCCCCCCCCCCCCCCCCCCCCCCCCCCCCCCCCCCCCCCCCCCCCCCCCCCCCCCCCCCCCCCCCCCCCCCCCCCCCCCCCCCCGTTCAGCCACGGAGTTTACATAGATCACAGTTTACCACCAGTTGGAGTCTGAATTTAAATGCCGTAAAACACAGGAAAGTGCATTTCGAAGAGCTCAAAAATAGGACAACCCCCTAGTTGTGAACGGTAACTCTTGTAATTACTCCCGTACCGTCCGTAGCTAGCTGCGGACGGTGCGGGAGTATATTGAAAGAGTTACCTTCGCAACTAGACAACCCCCCTCCCCCGTTCCCCAAATGCTGGATCCGTCCCTGTAGTGGCATCTCGTCGAGAAACTGGTGCATTTTCCATAATGAAAGCAGCGTTTGTTTCATAGCGAAGAAGTATGCTTAGATTTTTTGATATAAAAACGAAAACCACGCCATCGCATCTTGAGCTATATAAGTATTATGCTAATGTCCACATTAGTGCGCTATAGAAGATACTGAATTGCATTTGCATACGTTATATTCCCACCATTTATACCTGAAAAGTATTTATCGACACATTTATTATTTTAACAAAGTCGTAATATTGACGACAGTAACATGAACATGGAATACCAATAACTTGGAAACACTGCACATGGACACTGCGAGTGTGTTTGTCGGTGTAGCAAGAGACATAATCAATTACTTGAAATTGGGGAATTATATAACATATACATATCGTATATATGTAAAGAGTCAATGGTGTGATCATGGTTATTGAATCTCTGTTTATATACGACATATGATGCTGTTATTGGCCAAAATAAAGTAGTAAGTAGTCATTTAAGTAGTCATATGCCGGTAGCCATGTGCTAGGCCATGTACGTTCATGCATGAATAAATAACCAGTACGTGTGAGCCATATTCACATTACTCTCTATTCTACGAATTCAATGCAAGGTGTCATCCAGACCATTAAATCTCAGTTCATAAACGGCATATGCTGTGTTTATTAACAATAAAATCGCGTTTGGATGACCTATACTATCAAGAAGTCATATACAGGTAGGCATGTACTATGTACACAGGAAGGATGTAATGAGTCAGTATGTGTGAGTCACATAAGTATGGATATTAAACTATAATGCGATCGAGATCAATATGTTGTTAATTCACGATGGAACGTATGTTGAGGTCATTCTTGAGATTTTTTGGTACATAGAAAGAATGAAAGTTATAAAAATGTATTATGCGGTCATAATACAATCTACATGTATATTGAATGTATATGTATGTATAATGTATCAATTCAATTGAAGGGAATTGTTTTCTGGGGAATATCATACACTGTTGTAGTCATATAATGTCCTTACATGGTATTTGTAAGTGTCATAACTGTGTATTGTAATATCACAACCATATGTGTAATATAATATATTACTTTAAATGCATTAAAATGAACATGGTTGATTATTCTATGCTAATCCAGAATTATATCAAAACGTTCCCACCGTCCGTGTCTATACACACCAACATACGACATATACTTAAGAGATCAAACAGAGACACTTATTTTCACATGCACGTATTTGGGTAGTTGCAATTGCGATTCATGAATAAATAATGTACACAAATCAACCAAACAACCACTTTTCAGTACAACACTGCAATTCCCGTGACTGGATTTTCAACTAACCGGGTGTGAGCTAACCTGGAAGCGAAACATGTAAAGCTAAACATTGACACATAGCTGATATGAGGCCTCTAAATAATGAGCATTCGCTACAGCATATTATGTTTTATATATATGACACGCATACATGCTGTCAATATTGATTTCAGTGCAGGAGACGGGACTTTTGTTGATGAGAATATATGTTAATTGAGAATATATTTCCATTTATCAGCGATGATTATACAAGCAGTCATGTTGAAAGTTTTGCTGAAATAGAATACGCTGATCTGCCTTAGACATACGTATGGTTATATGGGACAATTAATAGATATTTCAGTGTAATGTAAGTGTATGCATATGGGTATATCCACTTGTGAATGTATGGATATTCATGGAAATAAAAACTGTAATACATACTATTTGATTAGTGTTGTATTTTACATGAATTGTTTTATCTTGGTTATAATTAAGTCTAAACTGATTGAAATGTCATGATACGTAGCCGCACACCAGCATATAACAGTTCGATATCGAACTGTAATGCGAACATGGCCGAACTATAGCATATGGACCAATCGCAATACGTAGTGTATACATATATGGCATTACACATTAAAAACGAGTTAAGTTTACACATTCACTTATTGCATGTCCAATGTATATTTCATAGAGAAAATGCAATTGTCAAGAAAAATAAAATGAGGATTTTGCCAGTACACGTTCATAATTCGATAATACAATATAGACAAGACGAATAATTGTATAATGCCCTTGGAAAAAGTTCTGTCGGCATTTTTTAGTAAAAGTGGTACGTCTAACTTTTTAACATAATTCGAGTATGCTGAATCCAAAAATGGCGGATACCACAAAGAATTTTGAGGCGAAAGGCTTCTAATTTGAAAAACAAAATGGCCGCCAAATTTTTATTTTTTATTTTTCTAAAATGTGTTTAAGTGGTATTATGGTACCAGTATAAGCAATTCAGTGGCAAAAGAGTAATCAGATTGTGTTATAGATATTATTATGAAGTGACCTTCTAATTTTCCAAAAACTAAATGGCCGCCAAAATCGTTTTGTTTTCTCTGTCATTCACTGAAGTTGGTATATGTGAGCAGTTGCAATACTGTGGCTTGTATAGTGATTAAATACACCACAATAATGTACTAAATATTCCTTTTTCTATTGGAAAACATGTTTGAATGCTAATACATAATATTGAACGCAAATAATATGCCATGTGTAACATGCATGTATTACACAGTTAAGGAACATAGACGAATATTATTTAAATCAGTCACCATTGTTGATTTCTCCAGTAATAAAACTATGCGTCTTTCATACTAAATCGGCCCCACATATCGGTCGCGGCGCCGGCCCAACTCGTAAAACCACTGGTGAAAGAATCGTACCTGTGATATTAAATTATGTACAGGTCCATTAAGAATGCTTACAAACTGCAAATAACCAAAAATAGCATCGCGTGTAGAGAAAGTTTTTGCCAGCTATCATTAATTTTGATTATTTCTAGTTTGTAAGCATTGTCAATGGACTTGTACTTAATTTTATATCACAGGTACGCGTCCTTCATCTGTGGTTTTAGGAGTCGCCCGGATGCCGCGACGATATGTGACATGCTGGATACATGTACATCTAATCCACTATAAACCGATTCACAACCCGAAATGTCAGTTTAGATTATGTTCATACATGGGTTTGCATCACCGCCATGAGCCTTACAACTACACAAAGCTGTGCAACGTAGACCAGACTTGCGACATTTGCAGCGCATGGTCTTACACTGCATGTGCCATGAACAGGATATCATTTCCAGACATGCCGCTGGAATAGGATCCAACGTCATAAGGATGGGTAAAAAGCCATCGTCACTGCGCTCCAACCCCATAGTGTCTGGCGCAGGAAGCTCCGGTATGGCAGTGTCAGCCTGCCTCCAGATCATAGACTGATAATGTACTCGCATTATGTGAAAGCGGAGAGCATCACTTGTTGGTGGTAATGCATCAGGCTTTACTGACTTTGAGAACAAGTGATACCTCGCTGTGTCAATAGAATCGGTTTGAGGCACGTTGTAGATTCTACACAGAAACTTCTGAGAATTGCCTGCGTGAACTCTCCTTCACCCAATTCAACGAGTAGCTCGTGGTTGCATTTGAACACTTTCCATGCTCTTCGTTTGGTGTGACGTGACCTGAAAGGTAAGATGTCGTGCCACAGCCTGTGAGAGCATGGAATGGCAGTAGCGATGCTGCTAATTGTGGTGTGAGGCTATCGAACACTCGCTCTATAGGTATATAGCGCCGTTTCTTTGATGTGCCAGTCATCATGAACATGCGCATACACTGTGAACGTGGGAAGTGTGCTATGAGTAGCAACAGTACGTCCGTGTCCCTCGAGGCCACAATGACAGTATCGAACTGGCTATGGACAGCATGAAGAACAAGCCGTGTATCAGCTTCTTCGTGCGTTGCATTTAGCAGCGTTACATCCGTTGCATCGTTTGATGCCCGTAGTTCTAGTTCGTCAGCAAACCCATCAGCTACAACTATGTCCTTATCGTGTGGGGCATTGGCAAGTAGTTCCTTAGACAGGAATCTAGCAAGATCATCTTTGTTTGCGGGAAGTGCCATGACGTTTTCCCAGTTTTTTGGCAAGGGTACACTACATCACGACTTCCCACAATGCGTCTGATAGGCTGAGCAGCCTTTGTTCGCCGAGCCCTCGTGCTTGACTTAATAGACATTTTCCTGTACCGGTCAAAGACAATGTCTATTCTCTGGTATTTAGATCCAGTATGTAGCACTGATTTGACAAATACGTCGGCTAGATCACCGAAGCTTTTTGCAGTAGCAGGTTTGCCAATGGCAACGACAAGTGCTTGACCATCAATGATGAGACATGATGAGTGATCATGAAGTTCAACGGTTTCGGGACAGTTAATGCCTTCGGTTACCAAGTCTGATAATACACTCTTGTTTCCGGTACGGAGTGTGCCATTTAGTTCCGCAATTGATAGAGGAACTGGCATGAGTTCATGCTCAAGAATGCTGGGCATATCAACTTGGCGACCGGCTTCGAAGGCAGTGACCAACCGTTGAAGAACACTCCTGTCTGCCTTCATGACATGTTTTTGGTCTTTAGATCTGGTGTCCTTGACGTCATACAATGACGCAAATGTCGGCGCATTGTTTCTAGCTAAGGGGCCATGCAGTGACATGCTTGGATTGGCACCCTCAGTGACAACCAGTCTCTCCTGCACAAATACTTGCAACCGTGTCATGCCACGGCATTTGGCATTTAGTAATGATTCTCGTATTACTTCCGTTGCAATTTCTTTGTTTGCAATGTTTTGCAGAGTAGTACGTTCGGTTCCAGGTGTGAACACCCCAAATCTCTGGAACGTACCGAGCAATGCCTCTTCATCAGCATTATCTCGCTTTTTGCGGGATTTGGTGCTCTCATTGTGACTTAGTTTCTCACATGAGTGCATCTGGAACATGGCGTATGTCTCTACTGCAATGTGAGACCTCAGGTTGTAAGAGAGTGTCCATCTAGATAAGGCGGAGGTAGTATTTGTAATGCCAACAATTCCACCACCCTTCTTGCCTACACCATTCAACCACTCTTGAGCTTGATCAGGGTCTACTTGGTTGAATGTGCGTGCCGAACGCTTGACCACAAAGTTACCCTTTTCAAACTCTGTCAGTACCGGAACAGGAAGCTGGTGCATTTCGGCCAGATATACTGGCCCCCATCTGGCATAGTTGTAGTGGTCGTAGCGCATACAATATGGCAACATTATCCCGAACGACTGCAGATGGAGGTTACAGATACCATCACGCTGTGCACGGGTGAATAGTAGGAGTATGGCTATCATGTCCATGTATTTCCACCAGAAGGACACATTTGCATGCTCACCCGATTGACTGGCAACAAACTCATCGAGTGGCTTCTGAACTCGTTCATGTTTCAGCAATGTCGCCAACTCGGCATTCATTTCCGTATAGGGAGTATCACACATATCTGATATCTGGTCATAATACTCTATGTCAGACTCTTTGACGACGAAGTCAAGAACACGGGGCATCACCTAACGCCACAATGCTTGCAGTGTCAGTTTATGGAGCCTCATGCCTTTGTTGTATGCCTTACCAGACAGAACTAGTTCAGCCGTACCCTGACCAACTAATCCACTTTCTACCCATACCTCAGCTAACCCAGACCCGTTCATATGAACTCGAATAGTCTTTAAAAAGTTCATGGAGATATGAAGGCCACCAAGGCGTGGAATCAGTAGATTCTGGTACTCCGGGACGGACCATTTTAGTTCCATCAACTTGCAATACAACGCTTGGTCAACAGTAATTACTGTATGCTCTTGTCCAAGAGCCGACGATATGGTCATGCATCGCTTCACTACTGTGTTCAGCGTGTCAAACTCATGTGCAGGGGCAAGAATGATTGGTATATACCCAATTGATGTTAGGTCAGAATCGTCTGATGACAGTGATTCTTTAAACACTGTCCACCCCACCTTCTCTTCTGATGTCTGACGTTGTGTAAAGAATGCTAAGTCAGTAGCCTGTGCATCCTTTACACACTCAGAATCAGCAACATCGTCGTCAAACCAAGCCGTTTCCACAGGTTTTGAAAAGACTGGAAGTGGCTTGTTTGGTTTGATGTTGACAGGAATCAGCTCCTCAATGATTGGGGGACTTTCAATGTGTGACTACGGGACAAATCAAGTGTATGCAACATGACGTCAGGCTCGAGGCCTCGCTGCCATGCCGCTACCTGGGTGGCGTGGAAAGTATTCTTCCCATCAAGCGTTTCGTCAAGAATGTCAATGTTATCAGCAGTATAGTGAACACATTTGTTTGGTACAATGTTTGGTGGAATTACAGCCCCAGTTTGTGTGTCTAGTGTTTTCTGTGTACTTTCTGCTAAAGCAGTGTCCATTTTCAAAACCTGTTCGGAGCTGAGAGCCTGAGACAGTGGCCAGCATTATGTAACAACTGCACTAGACTGCACTAGGTTTTTTTTTTTTACAAAAATGGCATTTCTCTGGTACATAGATATTGAAACACATAACTAATTCGCATTGATACCCATTTCTATTAGATTAATGCGTAATTGGTGTGCTTTATACTTCTAAGCATTGAAAGCGCGAAAACACATGACGATAGTATTGTGGTCTGCTACCCTGTTCAGTATACATATATACAAGTATGTTCACTCATAGGTGTATAATCACAATGGTTTATATATTTAAAAAATAGTCAAATATTATTACATATATTGGTGCGTTGACGTTTTGACCGAAGAATCACGATTTTCATCAACCAAAATAGCGCAAACTGGAGGTCATTATTTACATCAACACCGGGATTTCACGCGCTACGCGCGCACCTGTCATAGATGGTGCACAGTCAGTGTCATTGAATTTTAGGACTTTTTTTCTGTGGTTGTTATATCGATGAACTACCGTTTACAATATCAATCGCTTATGAAGGAATATGTTCAGGGTCAAAAGCTAAATAGCCTAGCCTAATAGGATTTAAAGGTTCATGGAGCCTGGAATATGCCATCAGTGTTGTTCCATCGTCATCGCCGATATATATGGCAAACAAAACAATGTTTTACACCTCTATAGTAGCAATACTGTAGCATGTATTGCACCAATACTTAGTTGGTTCACTAACATGTTCTTGGCATGGGCTCACATTATCTCACCATTTATTATTTTTTTCGCAAAAAAATGACAATTATTCAGATATTTTGTGAACATTTTTAGTTGTAAGCATACATAAATCCTTTGTAATGTATTGCACAACCCATATAACGTTATTTGCATGTTCATTTGCATACAATTTGCTTACAATAATGCACTCATTCAATTTAACTAAGACCAGGAAAGGCGGGAAAAAAAAGATTGGCCGCCATTTTGTTTTTGCAAATTTGAAGCCTTTATCCTCATTTTTTTTCGTGGTATCCGTCATTTTTGGATTCAGCATACTCGAATTATGTTAAAAAGTTGGACGTACCACTTTTACTAAAAAATGCCGACAGAAGTTTCATTTCTTGAAATGCCGACTAGTCTAATACCAGCAAAGCTGATTATTCCGAGTTTTTAATTAACAGAAGCTAGTTGATGTCGCAGTAAGTATATAGGCGTTCTATGAAAACATAGTGTCCAAAATGAAGTTTCCTTACCTATGAACGATGTTATAAGAACATGTGTGTTATGGGATCGAAGCCTTTGTATATTCCAGATGCATATGCCGTATATGTGTGATTAAATGTAAATGATTTTGAAGACACATCCGGAAAAAAAAAATTCGCAGAAATTATTGTTGTCCACAAAAGTGCGGTGAATTACGTTACAACATCTCGAGAAGGTGAGTATTGTTGATATATACAAACTGTTTAATTAAATTATGTGTTTGTGATGCAGGGAAGTTGTAAACTATGCGTCTTTGTCACTCAAAGTTTGATCTGCAGATACAAAACAAATAGTATAATGTCTGAATTCAGTGTCATTGAAACACTGCATATCAAATGTGAATTACGTTACCATACTTTTAGCATTAGTTATATATGCAGCTATCTATTAGTCTGTGTGCCATCCTATGGTCTCATTGTATGTACCTCTATGCAAAACATCCTTTGAACAAATATATATTCTCCATGAATTCTGAGCTGGTATGTGCTAGTTCATGAATTACGTTACTGTGAATTACGTTACCATACCAATGAAATCGATCACGATATTTCGACACGGACTAAATACAGGGATAGTATTTTTATAGTAACACCGAATACGCTTCACGGTGCGATAGTAAGTCAGCGGGAAAGGTCAAAATATTTATTTTTGAAAGTGAATGGACAAGTTCATTGGATATATATTGAGTAAGGTTCGTACAGTTTTGGAAAATAGTCAAACAGATACAGTAATCACCGTTTTTGTTGATATTTCATAAATGTAGACATGTTACGACCATATAATGAAAACATTTGGGTGTTGATAATACGAATGTGTATGACATTGAAGTTTTAATGGTAACGTAATTCACATTTTGGTAACGTGATTCACAATATCAAAACACCGTGCGGCGCTGATCATGGACGACCGTGGAGTGTGTTTGTGCCTTGCTAAAGATTCCATGACCACCGCTGCATGCGTCACGATTACTATGAACTGTTAGTATTGCTTTACTCCCGTGCTCCGGGTCTCCTTTGAGTACGTTAACCTGTCCTTACTATTTTGTCCTTGTTGTGTTTTAGAACAATGGCAAAATCACGATCGGAGATACAGAAGGCGTATCGGGAGAGAAAAAAGGCAAAGGAAGGGAAGAAGTACTTGAACAAAGAAACAGAGCGTGTTAAACGTTACTACACACCAACAACGGAAATTTCGTGTACAGCGCTCAAAACACGGCGGTTGAAGATAAAGTATTGCATGCAAGCCCAAAGAAATCGGTTGAGACAGTTAGAACATCGCGGAAAAAACGAGTCACTGACAGGAACTGACGATAGTGATCACATTACATCAAGTGACCAAGGCCCTTGTGATTCTACATTCGTTGAGCCTGGGCCTAGCACAAGCCAGTTAAATATCAAAATGAAGTTTAATAAAGCCAAGAGAGGTGGAAAGCGACTCGGAATAGCCAAAAAGAAGATACACATGTTAGAAATGAAACTAAAGAACGCCAAACGCAACACTGACAAGCTCCGAAAAAGACTATCTAGGACCAAACATGAAACCATTTCTAAAAGTAGAACACCTACAGGCACGAAACGGAATATTATAACCGACACCATAAATATGACTCCTAGGAGTAAATCTAAAGCAGATGTATTACAAGAAGGACTAACACCAGCCAAGCACCCACGACTTGTGAAACAATTAACATTCCATAACAGTATTGTGGAAGAAATTAAAGAAAGCCTAAAACCGGTTCGGGGAAGGTCAATCCAAAGAGCTGCTCTGAATGTGTTCTGTGGGAAAATTATAAAGAGATATAGAATGCAATCAAACCTCAGCAAGTCCATAAATATTAACCAGCATCAAATTAGAATGACAAGAAATGGTTCTACCATCAACAAAAGACGCCAAGCAAAGGAGAGAAAACTGGTATCGGAAAAGGTGGTTCAATTCCTAGAGAGAGAAGATAATAGCACATGCCTTCCAGGAAAAGCCGATGCGACCAAGGTTGGACCCGATAAAATACAAACTAGAGTGCTAAATGATTATCTTTATAACTTACATCTGAAATTCAAATCAGAAAATAGTGATATGATATTAGTCTCACTTCATTTACCAGCTATCGTCCGAAGTACATCAAGCTGGTTCATTTCAGCTCGCGTAGGACATGCCTCTGTCAGAGACATCAAAATCTCGCATTGAAGGCAAAAGCTTTGAAATCCATTGGAGTCACAACGACCGATAACCCAGATACACTTATCCGACACAGTACAGATGAAGAGATAATCAACACGATCCGAGACAGTGAACGAACGATAATTAAGTTTATTGAATGGAAAAGAGTAGAGGTAGAACACAAAGGAAGAAAAACAAAACACATGCAGATAGTAAATATTGAAAAGAGCAAGGAAGATTTTGTTCATATCATGCAAAAGAATTTATTAGAATTTCGTGAACACAACGAGAGGGTGAAATGTCAGTATGAACAGATTAGGTTATTGAAAGAAACCCTTCCAGAAAACAATGTAGTTTGCCAAATGGATTTCGCAGAACACTACAGCTGTAGTCATGCTGACGAAGTGCAGTCTGCTTACTTTGACAAAGGTTCTATCACGCTTCATCCTACTGTGATTTATAGTAAGGATCCCGTTACTGGCGATCTCAAGCACAAGGCACACGTGTTTGTATCAGATACTCCCTCGCATACTTCGGGAACGGTATATGCCTTTATGAAGCAGATAATTGCTGCTTTGAAAACAGAATTGCCTAGCACCAAGACAATACACTACATTACTGACTCCCCAACATCAGAGTATCGCAACAAACATATGATGCATCTCATAGGGGGACTGCAAAACGTCTCGCAGATTCTGCAGTGAAGAGACGAACTGTTATTATTCAGACAGCAGAGGATTTTTTTAACTGGGGTGCTTCTCTCTCAAAAAGCCAGATTAACTATGTATACGTCCCACAATCAAAATGTGATGAATCTCATGAAGAATTGTCCAAAATGAATGTGACGCCGGTCAAAGGTACCATGAAAGTACATAGTGTGGTCCCACTGGGTAACTGCAAAATAGCAGTTAGGAGTACTTCCTGCTTTTGTAGCGACTGCTTCAATAACGGAGAATTTCACCCGAGGTGTGACGGTTGGAAAGAGCACGACCTACAGCAGGAAGAAACAGGCACAAACAACACTTCAGCAATTGAGTCGTTAGACACTGCCGAACACATTGATACACAATCTGTTGTAGATATGAATGAGCCAATTACAACCAGCGATGAATTAGCTGAACTGCAACCAGTAGAGGCAACCTCCCTATATCCAGTAAATTCATACGTTGCTGCTGTGTATGATAGAAAGTGGTACATAGGCAGAATTATTGAATACGTTACAAATGATAACGACTATAATATCTCCTTCATGACCGAATGTAGTAACAAGAGGTCATATACGTTCAGGTGGGATAAAGTACGATAAAGTGGATACCCTTTGGATCCAGGAATCGTCAATCATATGCATTGTTAATGAACCTGTACTACATGGGAAAACTAGACAACTGTACAAATTGTCTCAGGCAGACATTCAAACAGTATTATCTTTGTTTGAAAACTAGATTTAACAATGCGAACGTGTCTGTCATTGAAAATTCGGTACAGGACGTAATGTATCATATGACTGTGAATTACGTTACCTTTCTTTGTAAAGTCAATATGGCGTTGTTGGTCAAACTTGAGCACTTTTGGCACACCACCTGTTCTCTGTGACACTCGTGCATTGATTTAGATTTTCATTCGTATCACTTTTAGAACTGGGCTAGGTTGGGTGAAACAATCCTCAGCGTCCTTGAGGACAGTGTTTCACAAAAGTAAATGGTGATTTGTTCGTAACTGATTCATAGGTTAGGCAGTACATAATATGGTATAATGATAGTTAAACGTGAATGGATATGTGTTTATTCCATTGCTTTATATTTGTCTAAATCATCTAGTCAACTTTTATTTTGTTTATATGACGCCAAATTGAGTTACATATTTTGTGAATTAAGTTACTTTTGTATTTAAAGCCATATACTGTACAAAACGTATTATTTCTTCTTCATATTTTATGTTGAATATGTTTCGTATGTTTACATTTTTGTTTGCTATTAGTTCAAACTTATTTTCATATGAATATAAATGGTTGTAAAAATATATTTTGAATTAGTATACACGAATAGTGTATCATGATCAGTTTATCATAGATCCACGTCAGCATGTTAAGTTTTCGTGTTACGGTCAAGGCGGAACAAGGTGAGACATTTGATTCCGTGGGATTCTTGTTATAGGACATAACACCAAAATCATAGATAATATATACTGTGTTTTATGTTGGATACGACCTATTGTATTGATTATAAATTCACCTAGCCAATAATTACATTTTGTGAATTACGTTGCCTTCTATATTCGCAATATATGTTAATATTATGCTTGTCATGATATATCTATCAGGTTGAGTTTGGTTTGTACACATGTCAACGGGTGTGCGTTCAACTTGTTTCTAAAGTTGTCTTTGTTTTAAGGTTGATGTAACGCCTAGCAAGACTTACCGATAACAAATGCAACCAGTTCACAATAATACTTGATATAATAAATATTGGTTTGTTGAAGTGCCATAGTGCCATTGTGCTCAATAGTACAGTTAATAGTTGATCGTTTATAAGTTGTCAGATATGTTTAATAAATTGATTATTATCACAAACAAATGTATTGTATAATTTGTTCCAAAATTATGGACACTTCCATATCTTACATATTTACGTAACGTAAATCACACCTAGAATGAAGGTAGCATTTCTTTCATGAGATATATTCAATAAGCTGTCGAATGCATGCACTTTCCATATAACAATAACTTCATGATGTATAGCATCTAAATACAAAATAAATCGGATAAAATCAAATCTGGGAGCCAAATATTTGTGGACAAAATTTCTCAAAAATGCGTAAACTTAGCTCGTTTTGAGTGTACAGTGCATATTACAACGTATATGATTACGTAAGACTCAATAAAATACAATGTGTAAAGCAAACAGTACATATATATTTATATTCTGACTCTACAACGAGTATAACCTAATTCGAGCATCACAAAGTGTATTAATGGGCATATACAATATATACAAGTATATATATAGCGATCTACTAGTCTGAACACGTGTGAATCTGTCCTATAAAGAAATTTAAAAGTAAATGAAAAGAAACGCGCAATTGCCAGTACCACATTATATTAAAATAGCCTAAATGATGCGACCATTTTGAACACAATTACAAATGACTTCAAAATCAAGTGTGTCCAACTTACTCATTTAACCGCCTTAAGAAAATGCATAAGTGAAGTAAAAGTAAACATTATATTCAATAACTTTCAAGTTTTTGGAAAATATGGCGGCCATTTTTAATTAAACACGCTCTTTAAGAAGAGCATAAATATTATCCGTATTTTTGATATCGGATCTCAGATGAAAATCAAACTAATATGTGCATATCTAGCTTAGTACCTATATGGTCCACCACAGTGTAGATAATGCTGCCTGATCTTGATGTATATTTGGCGTCCATCTTGGATTCATATGGATTTGATAGCCTCCGTCTAGGTTTAAAATTAATGCATGGTATACAAAGCGTTTTCTGCGTCCGTCCGATCAAGATCCAAGTGCCTATTTGTTTTCATTCATCAAATAAGTACACATTTCAGGCTAACTATGGATGATTGGCGGCCATCCTGAATATGTTGATACTCTCAACGATAGAGACGTCCGAGCAAACCGAATTGCTTTGTATATGCCCCATAAAACAATAATCACCAATAAAACATACTTTATCGGATTGTTCTGTAATGTTATGCAAGTACATGTTGTATCATACTTCAAAATAGAGTGAGCTTTGCACTCATTTGAGCCATGTGCACTTAATGACCTCCAAAATGAACTTGTCCCACCTGATTTGATTGACCGATACCGGATTCGTGTTCAGGATGATATAATACATTGATTTAAAGTAGTCGTTGCTTTTGCACTCTCGGATTGAACATAATTCATCCAACACATCTGAGATCCAAATTTAACATTGCTAAAAGTTAGGCAACATATTCATAATTGTGCATTCTATAAAAAAATCCTAAATATGCGACCTGTCAATGGAAAAGTACGGAGACCCGCAGGGGACACGGGACTTTTTTTTTTATCAATTCGTTCCACGAAATAATAGTTCGTTCCCTCAATTTAACAATTTGTTCCCTCGAATTAACAATTCGTTACCACGATATAACAATTCGTTCCTCCGAATTAACAATTCGTTCCCACGAAATGACAATTCTTTCCCTCCCGTGGGAACGAATTGTTATTTCGTGGGAACGAATTGTTAAATTAAGGGAACGAATTGTTAATTCGTGGGAACGAATTGTTAAATTGAGGGAACGAATTGCTATTTCCTGGGAACGAATTAATCAAAAAAAAAAATTCTACGTCCCCTGTGAGGCTTCATAGAAAAGAGACCAGTTGGCTGGTGCCCATTTTATGCTGGAAGCGTAAAAATCTGACATCTTGCAAAAAGACAGTAATTTGAGAAGTATCCATTTTCTCAGG
Source organism: Conchocele bisecta (assembly GCA_029237695.1). NCBI lineage: Eukaryota > Metazoa > Mollusca > Bivalvia > Lucinida > Thyasiridae > Conchocele > Conchocele bisecta. The sequence continues at coordinate 204,810,646 of CM055265.1, read as the reverse complement.
CTGTACGTCCCACCTTAGTTAACTATCAGGAGAAAATTTCAAGTGAATATCAGGTTTAATTACGAAGCTATACGTTTCTTTGCAACATGTATGGTAGGGCTTTGCGTGTAGTCAAAAGGCATTTTTAAATAGCTATGTAGGATTTTCTCAAACAGACGTCACATACCATAATTCCCGATTCTCCGAGCAGACATGATATAAAGCTCTAAAATGAAGTTACTATCACTATATAACGCAATGTGTATATATAACAGATGCATTTCGCCTCATAACTCGGCATCATCATGTATCAGAAGCTTGACGTCATTACGTAACATCATTAAAACCATCTAATTTCAGATATGCATGTCACAGTATTTGGAGCTTAATTAGATAGATGCACATATGGCGGCCATAACATGCAACCACTACGTATATTTACAAATCAGAAACATAGAGATTCTGAAAATGCAAACAAAATAAAACAGAACAAAAAATAGTACTGGAAATTTTCAGACAACTGTTGACTTTTCCATTTTTATGAAACGTGCATGGAAGAGAGTGACAGGACTCAATATAGCCACATATCATAAGCGTACATGGACAAATGAATGTGATAATAATGACAAATTTGTCAGATTTAGAAAATTGCACACATCAAACTTGCACCATGCCATACTCTGGGATGTCATAGATAACAGAAGCACACTTGCCGCAGCCTTAATTGTTGCAAAAGTATGGGTATCTGCACCAACTCGTCAACTGATGACTTGCAATAAATGCAACATACAGTGTACAGATATATACAAACACATTTTAGCAGAATGTACGAATCCGTATATTTGCAACAAGCGAGTGTGCTTCCACCAGCTGGTCGGGGATTTGATGGGTGCAAATTTTGTAAATCAGCTGCTCACATTGAATGCAGACAATTATACATATGTCCTATTAGGCTCATCAACAGTGACAGATATAACAGAAAACAGAGACATGTTGTTGAACTTCTTCAGGTTATGTTGTGCGTTTGTGGCAGACGCCGTGCGTGCCTTGTGAGCAGTGACAATCTCTTATATATATATGACACCGTAGACTGAACACCTAACTAGCTACTGATATACGATCTGCTTCCCGTGTGTAAAAGGTCACAATTAACCATGCACAAAGATACAAAACAACATCTTCATGTATTGACTGTTTCATATGTATCTATATCATGTACATGTGAACACCTAACTAGCTACTGATATACGATCTGCTTCCCGTGTGTAAAAGTTCACAATTAACCATACACAAAGATACAAAACAACATCTTCATGTATTGACTGTTTCATATGTATCTATATCATGTACATGTGAACACCTAACTAGCAACTGATATACGATCTGCTTCCCGTGTGTAAAAGTTCACAATTAACCATGCACACAGATACAAAACAACATCTTCATGTATTGACTGTTTCATATGTATCTACATCATGTACATGTATATATGGTTTGACATTTCATTTCTGTAACATGTTCATGTTGTAATCTCCGAAAGGGGGAAATAAAGAGTATATATATATATGGTATATTTGTAATTATTTGTACTAATTAAATATGTCAATTGAAAAAATGATATTTTCTACAGATTATAAAGTATGATAATTGCACATCAAAAAATAAATACAGAGTTTTAATAGTAATGTCCGTTAACATTTTAAGGAAACACGGTTATCGCCCCTGATATCAGTGTGGGACGTTACATCTGATATAAAATGTATAATAATGCCAATCAATACGTGGGGTAATGGTGAATGAATGTTTATTTTGCCAGAACATTTATCAGATGATGTCTCTGATATAAAGAACATTTTGTGCTTACTGAGTGGGCATGTACCTTTAAAAGAATAAATACTTTTTTTCCGGGGAAGGATGCTCCCGAACTCCTGATGTCGTTACTAAATTCCAATATGAAAATCGTTTTCTTTTCATATGAGAATCAATGTAATTTCGTAAAATAATAACAGTTTGGACTGCGGCAGCTTAATAGGGACATCCGCATTTCACACGATATAAGACGTAGTTCCCACGAGTTGGGGATATAAGATGTCGTTCCCTCGCGTTAGCTATCTCGTTCTCACGACATACATGTATGATCTCGTTCCCACGCGATAGGATCACGTTCCCACGAAATAGAATATCGTGACCACGAGTTAGTTACCTAGTTCTCACGACATATATCATCTCGTTCCAAAGAGTTTACGTGTAACATATACACAACCGCCTGCGTTAACGTTACCCAGATTCTCAACGTTTCTGAACATACATTGGTAATGTCAACTTGCAAACACGCAATTTGATTGTCTGCGCATGAGCTATAGCACATATCAAGCTCAGCCAATCAAGCGGCTTGATTGCAAGCATAATATTTAAATATATGACAATAATTCCAGCACAAAAAATATTTACACAATTACCTAACATTTGATTGGCCCGTAGCAAGTCTCTGTCCAAAATTTATATCCCAGTAAACTCACACGCCGAACTACTTTCCGTAACCGTGAGGCGCAATTAAAATAATTCTTAAGAAAACGGAAAATAAACACATTTTCTTGATGAATTTATTTCAAATGCTGGAATTATAAGGAATGAATGGCCTTTTTGTGGAATTTATCGGGGATATAAACTTGGAAAAGTCGCGGGAATACTGGACGAGGCCTTCCGGCCTTTGTCCAGTATTCCCGCGACTTTTCCAAGTTTATACCCCGTTACATTCTACAAAAAGGTCATTCATTCCTATAATAATTCCAGCACAAAAATATTTACACTATTCCCTAACATTTGATTGGCTCGTAGCAAGTCTCTGTCCAAAATTTATATCCCAGTAAACTCCCACGCCGAACTACTTTCCGTAACCGTGAGGCGCAGTAAAAACAATTCTTAAGAAAACGGAAAATAAACACATTTTCTTGATGAATTTATTTAAAATGCTGGAATTATAAGGAATGAATGGCCTTTTTGTTGAATTTATCGGGGATATAAACTTGGAAAAGTCGCGGGAATACTGGACGAGGCCTTAAAAAAATTACAATTTTCGAAAAAAATTTTTTTTTCCAAAATTGTAATTTTTTATCGCTTCGTCCAGTATTCCCGCGACTTTTCCAAGTTTATGCCCCGATAGATTCCACAAAAAGGTAATTCATTCCTATGATAAAGAAATTAAGCAAATATTGGCAAGATTACCGATGGCGGTAGTGTATAGTAGTAGCGTACTAGGACTGAAAGTACATTGTATTAATTTACCAATTGGATACGAACACAGGCATTCGCCGTGTTTCGGCTTTCATCGGTATAACTATATATACACTCCCGCCTGCGATTCGCTTACCAAGAATTGCAATCCAGCGGTCCTTGAATTGCAATTCTTCCCCTCTGGAATTGCAGTCTAATTGCAGTCTAATTGCGGTCCAAACGCGGTCCCGTTTTTGCGGTCATTCTTTCGCGATACCGTTTGTGCGGTCATTCTTTCGCGGTCCAGTTTGTGCGGTCATTCTTTCGCGATACCGTTTGTGCGGTCATTCTTTCGCTATTTCCGGTAAAAACTTACCGTATCATCGTATAGTACGGTTTGTTTACATTATCAGTGATTATACAAACGTACTATACGAATATTATACAAACATACGATATCCGTTCGTATATACGATATATCCGTACGGATATGGTATGAATATAAAGTGGGCCATCCTGTGATTAAAATATACCGATGCACCGGTTCATTTCGAATGTAAACATCCGGTTTTCATTTCGATCATCTGCCATAATTTGAAGTTTTTCAAAATGAATAAATGTTCAGTTTTACGATACAGAAACAATATTTAAAACTGAGGATTGTGAAGTACGGTATCACTGTACATATACAGTGTGTTCAATATACAGTAATTCATCACTGTACTCCGCACCACCGCGGGGTGGGGACACAAAACAATGATCCCCACGCACACCAGCCATCTACATTTGGCGTCCTAAAAGTTCCGGTCTATATCCCACAGTGGGAACAATGTGTAACACCACCACCACCAGTTTTTGTCTATGACTACACTACACCCCCCCCCCCACCGCCCCCGACCACCACTTCTGTCTGTAACAGGATGACGTGGCCGACTGATCAAGTGCTAAACTAGTCCTGGTGCGATGACCGACTGATCAAGTGCTATACTAGTCTTGGTGCGATGGCCGACTGATCAAGTTCTAAACTAGTCATGGTGCGATGGCCAACTGATCGAGTGCTATACTAGTCCAGGTGCGATGGCCGACTGAGCAAGGGCTAAACTAGTCTTGGTGCGATGGCCGACTGATCAAGTTCAAATAAACTAGTCGTGGTGCGATGGCCGACTGATCAAGTTCTAAACTAGTCCTGGTGCGATGGCTGATTGAGCAAGGTCAAAACTAGTCTTGGTGCGGTGGCCGACTGATCAAGTTCTAAACTAGTCCTGGTGCGATGGCCGACTGATCAAGTTCTAAACTAGTCCTGGTGCGATGGCCGACTGAGCAAGGGCAAAACTAGTCATGGTGCGGTGGCCGACTGATGAAGTTCTAAACTAGTCCTGGTGCGATGGCCGACAGATCAAGGACTAAACTAGTCTTGGTGCGATGGCCGACTGATCAAGTTCTAAACTAGTCGTGGTGCGATGGCCGACTGATCAAGTTCTAAACTAGTCCAGGTGCGATGTCCGACCGATCGAGTGCTATACTAGTCCTGGTGCGATGGTCGACTTATCATGGGCTAAACTAGTCGCAGTGCGATGGCCAACTGATCAAGGGCTAACTATTCCTGGTGTGATGGTCGACTGATCAAGTTCTAAACTAGTCCTGGTGCGATGGCCGACTGATCAAGTTATAAACTAGTCCTGGTGCGATGGCCGATTGATTGAGTGCTATACTAGTCCTGGTGCGATGGCCGACTGATCAAGTGCTAAAGTAGTACTGGTGTGATGGCCGACTGATCAAGTTCTAAACTAGTCCTGGTGTGATGGCCGACTGATTGAGTGCTATACTAGTCCTGGTGCGATGGCCGACTGATCAAGTGCTAAAGTAGTCCTGGTGTGATGGCCGAATGATCTAGTGCTATACTCGGCATGGCCGACTGATCACGTGCTATACTGGGCATGGTGAGATGGCCAACTGATCAAGTGCTATACTGGGCATGGTGCAATGGGCGACTGATCAAGCGCTATACTAGTTATGGTGCGATGGCAGACTGATCAAGTGCTCTGCTAGTCCTGGTGCGATGGCCGACTGATCAAGTGCTATACTCGGCATGGCCGACTGATCACGTGCTATACTGGGCATGGTGAGATGGCCAACTAATCAAGTGCTATACGTACTAGGCATGGTGAAATACTACACTCCCGCCTGCGATTCACTTACCAAGAATTGCAATCCAGCGGTCGTTGAATTGCAATTCGTCCGCTCTGAAATTGCAGTCTAATTGCGGTCCAATCGCGGTCCCGTTGTTGCGGTCATTCTTTTGCGATACCGTTTGTGCGGTAATTCTTTCGCGGTCCAGTTTGTGCGGTCATTCTTTCGCGATACCGTTTGTGCGGTCATTCTTTCGCTATTTCCGGTAAAAACTTACCGTATCATCGTATAGTACAGTTTGTTTACATTATCAGTGATTATACAAACGTACTATACGAATATTATACACTACGATATCCGTTCGTATATACGATATATCCGTACGGATATGGTATGAATATAAAGTGGGTCATCCTGTGATTAAAATATACCGATGCACCGGTTCATTTCGAATGTAAACATCCGGTTTTCATTTTGATCATCTGCCATAATTTGAAGTTTTTCAAAATGAATAAATGTTCAGTTTTACGATACAGAAACAATATTTAAAACTGAGGATTGTGAAGTACGGTATCACTGTACATATACAGTGTGTTCAATATACAGTAATTCATCACTGTACTCCGCACCACCGCCGGGGACACAAAACAATGATCCCCCACGCACACAAGCCATCTACATTTGGCGTCCTAAAAGTTCCGGTCTATATCCCACAGTGGGAACAATGTGTATCACCACCACCACAAGTTTTTGTCTATGACTACACTACACCCCCCCCCCCCCACCGCCCCCGACCACCACTTCTGTCTGTAACAGGATGACGTGGCCGACTGATCAAGTGCTAAACTAGTCCTGGTGCGATGACCGACTGATCAAGTGCTATACTAGTCTTGGTGCGATGGCCGACTGATCAAGTTCTAAACTAGTCGTGGTGCGATGGCCGACTGATCAAGTTCTAACTAGTCCTGGTGCGATGCCGATTGAGCAAGGTCAAAACTAGTCTTGGTGCGGTGGCCGACTGATCAAGTTCTAAACTAGTCCTGGTGCGATGGCCGACTGATCAAGTTCTAAACTAGTCCTGGTGCGATGGCCGACTGATGAAGTTCTAAACTAGTCCTGGTGCGATGGCCGACAGATCAAGGACTAAACTAGTCTTGGTGCGATGGCCGACTGATCAAGTTCTAAACTAGTCGTGGTGCGATGGCCGACTGATCAAGTTCTAAACTAGTCCTGGTGCGATGTCCGACCGATCGAGTGCTATACTAGTCCTGGTGCGATGGTCGACTAATCAAGGGCTAAACTAGTCGCAGTGCGCTGGCCGACTGATCAAGGGCTAACTATTCCTGGTGTGATGGTCGACTGATCAAGTTCTAAACTAGTCCTGGTGCGATGGCCGACTGATCAAGTTATAAACTAGTCCAGGTGCGATGGCCGATTGATTGAGTGCTATACTAGTCCTGGTGCGATGGCCGACTGATCAAGTGCTAAAGTAGTACTGGTGTGATGGCCGACTGATCAAGTTCTAAACTAGTCCTGGTGTGATGGCCGACTGATTGAGTGCTATACTAGTCCTGGTGCGATGGCCGACTGATCAAGTGCTAAAGTAGTCCTGGTGTGATGGCCGAATGATCTAGTGCTATACTCGGCATGGCCGACTGATCACG
>CM055265.1:204780381-204803160 GCA_029237695.1 Conchocele bisecta | reverse complement strand
AACTGTGTAATACATGCATGTTACACATGGCATATCATTTACGTTCAATATTATGTATTAGCATTCAAACATGTTTTCCAATAGAAAAAGGAATATTTAGTACATCATTGTGGTGTATTTAATCACTATACCAATATACAAGCCATAGTATTGCAACGGCTCACATATACCAACTTTAGTGAATGACAGAGAAAAATAAAACGATTTTGGCGGCCATTTTGTTTTTGGAAAATTAGAAGGTCACGTCATAATAATATCTATAACACAATCTGATTACTCTTTTGCCACTGAATTGCTTATACTGGTACCATAATACTACTTAAACACATTTTAGAAAAATAAAAATTTGGCGGCCATTTTGTTTTTCAAATTAGAAGCCTTTTGCCTCAAAATTCTTCGTGGTATCCGCCATTTTTGGATTCAGCATACACGAATTATGTTAAAAAGTTAGACGTACCACTTTTACTAAAAAATGCCGACAGAACTTTTTCCAAGGGCATTATACAATTATTCGTCTTGTCTATAATGTGATTCCCATCGCTGGCATGGGCTATGACATTAGCTGGGCGTCCTATCATGAACCTATATGCGTTGCCGGGAGTGTAGCTCGTCTCAACTCTGAGCTAACATGCTCGTACCCTACTCTGGGCTATAGCCGAGCATGGGGCTTGTTCCATGGGTCTGGGAATATGTCTCATACTGTGAGCAGCTGCTCAGCTCCTGGGGCCCGTTTCACTAAACATCGTAAGACTAAAATATTCGTATGTGCAAATTTAGGATTGTCTGAATATTTCAATTGATGGATTTACATTTATTGAGCATAGGCTGCATATGCAGCCTATTCTCAATAAATGTAAATCTAATAATTGTTTTCATGAAAACTGTTAATGTGAAATTTACAGACTTTACATAATTTTGCACTTACGAACATTTTAGTCGTACGAAGTTTAGTGAAACGGCCCCCTGGTCTACATATTAAACGAGGTTTGACAAACGCAATGCTCGTCCAAACAACGACGAGCTGCTTGTGACCAGCAGTCGGGCTGAGCGTTAAGTTTTAATACTTACTCAGTACAAATGGCCGGAGAGTGTTCGGGCTGTATAGCTGGGTGTATTTTGGCGTACGCCTCTGCGAAGTGTTTCAACACAGTGCCGAGCACAGCTCGCAGTATGAACACTGTAAGGGCTCGACAAACGGTATGATCGCCGATGCACCGTCCAGCTATACCAGACTGCTCGCTGGGCTAACCGTGCGACAAACAGTTCCCTGTCCCAATCCACCCGCAGCTCTTGTCCAGTGAACGCTGGATTAGGGTAGGGAACTGTTTGTCGCACGCTTAGCCCAGCGATATAGCTGGTATAGCCGGACGGTGCATCGGCGAGCATAGCGTTTGTCGAGCCCTAACATTCTTCAGACACTTCGCCGAGGAGTACGCCAAAATACACCCAGCTATACAGCCAGAACACTCTCCATTTGTGCTGAGTAAGTATTAAAACTTAACGCACAGCCCAGCTGCTGGTCACAAGCAGCTCGGCGTTGTTTGGACGAGCATTGCGTTTGTCAAACCTCGTTGAATGTGGAGATCAGGAGCTGAGCAGCTGATCATTGTAGGAGACATATTCCCAGAACCCATGGAAAAAGCCCCATGTTCGGCTATAGCCCAGCTCGAAGATAGCCCAGCATGATCAAACAGGCTTATCGCCCAGCTACATCATGAGATGTCGGCATATGCCAGGCTGTGAGCTGGGGATAGCGTTCGTGTATGAAGCTTAGAACATCGATGAGCTGAGGACGTAGCTCAACTAGTAAAGTCGCTCAGCTAAGCAATTCAAAACATTGCTGAGCTAGGTAGCTCGGTTTGTTGGTGAGCGGTACTAGTAATTCCCGGACACTTATCCCAGCAATAACATAGGTTCATGTTCAGCTTCAATTAGGATATACTATGCTGATTGACAGGACTGTCATCAGATAGTTAGCACAGAGTAGGGTACGGCATGTTAGCTCAGAGTTGAGACGAGCTACACTCCCGGCAACATATATAGGTTCATTATATGGCCCCCAGCTAGTGGCATAGCCCAATCCAGAGATGGGAATCACATTAGTAGTGTTCCACCAGAACTTCATACAACTTGGTGATCAGCATATTGATAATTTGATAGTATGGCTGCTCAGACTGGTGGCAGCTGATGCCAGCCGTGAACGATGGTCTACAGCTTGAGCTAGCCGGACCAGCTGATGGAAGCGAAAATACGTTACATTTTCATACTGTCTGAGCTTTTACTCCAATCTCATGCTGAATATTAGGATGTTTGGTTGGGACCGAGCTGTGCTGAGACTCGGTCAAATATCAAACTGTCTAATTTCAAGTAAGTATTTTGACAACTTGCTCGGAAGGTTTTATAATCACAGGTTCTGGTTTCCTGAAGGCAACACATAGAAAACAATAATGTAGTTTTATTTGTTTATTTCGAATATTTTGGTAATTTCTGTCAAATTATGTATTAAACACAAATCTATGGGAATAAAGTTGTTGCATATACATGGAATTATAGATTTAAATGTTCAGTCATGCAATATGTTTTTTAACATTTTAATAATTTTAATTAGTTTTTCATAAAATTCAACATACCGGTATATATGTATGAGTTTTTCTCGCACCTGCTTTAGCAGAAGGCTATATATAAAGTTTATGCAAGCTTCGTCATCATGGTATAACTTTAATACTACTTGACAGATTGCTTTAACATTTGAACGCTCGATATATGAGAATTTGGAACACACTAATGCCGCTATCAACATGACCTTCACATGGCTGTGGAAACACTTTTGCAGGTCAAAAAGTTTCTTCAACCGTGACCTTTTTCGTGTTTTAAGCATGCACTTCTCTGACGGTTTATGTGATGCTTACTTTAGCACATGCCCATGATCATGTTATGATCAAATGCCTCGGCAGGCGCGACACCGCTTCCGTGGCGGAATTCTTGTATTTAAACAGACCACTCACAAAAGGTTATAGGAGAGGCAAGTAAGTACGGAGCCCCGCAGGGGACATGGATTTGTTAGTATTAATTTGTTCCCTCTATTTAACAATTCGTTCCCACTATACAAAAATTCGTTCCCTGGAATTAACAATTCGTTCCCACGATATAACAATTCGTTCCAAAGAATTAACAATTCGTTCCCGAGGGAACGAATTGTTATTTCGTGGGAACGAATTGTTAAATTGAGGGAACAAATTGTTAATTCGTGGGAACGAATTGATAATTCGTGGGAATGAATTATTAAATTGAGGGAACGAATTGTTATTTTGTGGGAATTAATTAATAAAAAAAAGAATTTTACGTTCTCTGCGGGGCTTCGTAAGTAAGTATACATGAAATAGATTAATTATAAAATTATTAGGTGGTAGTCATATACGTGTATGTTTATACAATTTAAATTGTCATTGTAATATTAATATAAATATATTAACCTACATTTATGTTAACAGAGTCTCACTTGATTGGCATGGTCTTATGCTTCTGTTTCAATAGAAATACTGATGTTAAGAATTATTAATCTCTCATTTGGTTATTATATACTCTACTTTTTTGGGCTAGTTTGTTTTAATGACTTGTCACGAGTATTTTAATTGTGCCTGGTGCCCTAGTTTATTGGAAGGTGTATTGTTAAACCTTTTTCGCTACATTCATAACCGAGCTTAGTAAATTGTGAATATATTTATTTTGAGTGATACAGACATATTGGGTGTTTTCTTATCTTTAATTATTGAAATGGATTTATATCTGAACTATCGGTTGTTGTGAACAAATCAATGGGGAATCATAGCTAGTTATTTCCCTTTGCAAATATATTTATAGAGATCCGGTCCTTTGGCTTATTTTAGAGTTTAATTCTTACTGAATAACTTCCAAAAATAAAGACTGCTAACAGGTTAGACCCAGATTAAATAATTCAGTTCCGGATTAGACTGTGCATGTATGTAGGATAACCTAGATGAACACTAGTGGAAAACACTATAATGGCAACCTTCCACAACATAGCGACATTCGCCCTTTTTACAAGCAATAAGGCTATAAAAGATACAATTTGGACCGGATTTCTATAAATAAATTCAGAGGGAAATAACTAGCTACTATCCCCCATTTACTGAAAATGACCAATAGTTTTTTGTTATGGGACACCCTATATCTTCAGATACTAGAAACATGAATAATCACAAGTCTAGTACAATATTGCATAGGGTGTGGGATATATTGCGTGTGTGATACCATTTAATTATTACACAATATTTACTAAGCTGGGTGAGTGCAACGTCAGAGAAGTTCTAGCTGTGCATCAGATGGAGTACATCAGCCGACCAATTCTGGCCAACTCTGTACTAGACCCTATGCACACTGAGCATGCCCAAGAACAGCCCATTTCATGCCGACCATCTTACTGACAGTTAGTTCTAAATATTGTTCTTATTTCTGGAGAAAACTATATGTTGTGACCATTCATTTGAACAGTCTCGGCGAGACGGTTCAAATGAGTGGTCACAACATATACGTTTGCTAAGATATAAAGAAAATTTAAAAAAATGCATTTTTTCTGCATACGAGTCGGTATCACACATGAACTGGGATAGATAAGGCAGTACCCTGGCTATACTGGATAGGACCACAGGTTCTTGAAGAACGGTTCATAGTTCGGTGTTTTATGTGTTATTTTGGTATATCTGGTGGTTTGTGTGCATTGTTACCAACATACAATTTGTGTTACCTCCCTCGAGTTACGTACACGTATAAGGATAAATATATACAATGGGTCCGAAAGTTCGGAACGGTGAATGTGTAGATAATTGACGATTTCTGCCGTGTGTAATGATTTAGAATTAGTAGTACAATGTAAATTACCCAAAAGCAACGGAATCCACCTAAATATAACAAAAATTGATCAAAATACCCATATGACACCAACATAGTGACGATCTGTTCACACACATGTGCGTAGAACCAGAGATAAGCCAGCACAGCTACATATACACTGGAGAGATCAGTAGACCAAGTCCCCGATACAGGGATTATAGAACTTTCTTAGAATGTACTCAGTTTGTATCTTCGAAATCAGAAGTTTGATTGGTCGAGTGTCATCCAATTAAACTGCCTGATTTCGAGTACATGCTTAAAACGGTTTATGAGCACAATGCATGCCCTGGTATAAGAACCATAACATGTCTGTTATGTGCATGTGACAGCAAGCTGTTGGAAAGGAACAAATATATGTCATATATATTATAAGTAGCTGTAAACATATCCCGCATCTAATCAATACATGTTAGTGAACTTTGTTTGTCAAAAAATGAATTTAGATCATTGCGTCGTTATTATGTAAATAAAGTGTTAATGTTTTACCGCAAATGCAGTCTCATTTCTACACGTATTAAGCGTTATGCTATCAGTCATTGTTATTATTACCAAGAATGCTTGGTTTTGAAATGTTTGTATCAGATATGTGATCTAAAGAAACTACCATATTAAGTTCATAGCAACACACCGGCACTGCTTACAATGCTGAATTGACTTTTACTGTCTGCTCTTGATTTCTGACTTTCCATTTGTCATGACACAACACAGTTTGGCAGCACTTTAGAATCATTTCCATTGGAAATGATTATAAAGTGCTGCGAAACCATGTTTGGATTGAGAAAGAAGCCAAAATATGAAACAAGAGCAGACAACAAATTTATTTTCCCGCATTCCATGGGTTAAACATGATTGGCCACCACAAATCTGGCAAGCAATGGGCCCGTAAGCCCTGGAAGGATACAAATATGTTAATAAAACTGTGAATAATTGCGCACATCAACATTGTGAGTTGGGTTACTGCCACCTGCGTGCTCTGGAAATGGAAAACAAACTATAGTACACTCCTGTAGCCTGATGACAATCTATACTGCTTGTTGGACGCATGATGGGTGTTTCATTGCTGAAACGGTGAACGGTGCAGATCCTGATCACACAGTGCAGATGCACAGGCTGATCTGGATCTACACTGGTTGCAAGTCACAACCATTTCTCCAGTCACAGCACATTCAAACAAACACGTTCAAACTAGAGGCCGGTTGTTTTTCAAACACAGATTTAAGTTTCCCCCCACATCCACACTGCATGTTTATCGGGACTAGGAAAATTAGAATTTAAGGCTAAAACAGGATATATGTAGCTACCTTGATTTTCTGCATAAGTTAGCTGTATATTGGGAGACAATAAAATAAAAAGAGACAACTTATGCAATTTTCACGTATCAAGGGCCATAACTCTGCATATACTAGATGAATCCGCAACAAAAAAACCCTGGTGCACAACTGCACATAGTGAAAATCATTCCAGTAAAATTTCGCAAATTTTAACTTAAACACTTTTGGAAATAAGCGCGACACAAATTTGTGATGGACAAAATGGCCAATTTTCTCTAAGTCACTGGTTATAACTCCATCCTTACTGGATGATTCCGCAAGCAAAACCCCAGGTGCACAACGACACATGATGACAAATATTTCTGTACGGTTTCATGACTGTAGCACAACTAGTTTTTCAGTTATGTACGACACAAGTTGAAAATGGCAACTTTTCACTAAGTCAAGGGCCATAACTCTGTGAATACTGGATGAATCCGCGTCTAAAACCGCAGGTGTGCAACTTCACATGATGAAATATATTACTAAGGTTTCATGACTGTGGCTCAAATAGTTGTTCAGTTATGTGCGCACAAGTTGAAAATCGCCACTTTTCACTAAGTCAAGGACCATAACTATATGTGATTACTGGATACATCTGCATCTAAAACCACAGGTGCGCAACTTCACATGATGACAAATATTCTTACAAGGTTTCATGACTGTAGCTCAAATAGTGTTTCAGTTATGTGCGACGACAAGCTGAAAATCTCCACATTTCACGAAGTCAAGAGCAATAAGTCTGCGAATACCGGATGGATCCGCATAGAAAACCACAGGTGCGCAACTTCACATGGCGACAAACTTTCCTATAAGGTTTCACGACTGTAGCTGAAATAGATTTTCAGTTTTCAGTTATGTGGCACACGAGTTAAAAATCGCCACCTTCCACTAAGTCAAGGACCATAACTCTGTGCTGGATGAATCCCCATCTAAAACCCCAGGTGCGCAACTTCACAATGTCATGACGACAAATATTCGTGTAAAATTTCGTGACTAACTCAAATACGTCTGGAGAAACACGCGACAAAAATTTCGTGACGGACGGACAGATGGACAGACAACCATGCCAAAAACAATATGTCTCCCCATATATGCGGGAAACATAACTATACTGTCATTTCCGCTATATCTGCGCATCGCTAATGCGCAATTCACGTCAAATTTAGCCTTGCGTACGTCATAATGAAATATGTGAATTTTGGAATAAACAAGCTGATTAATTGCTACACTGTGACACAATTTTTTCCCATTCCGATAGTTTGGTAAAAAGTTATTCAGAATATAGTCAAAATGTGTTAAATCCTCAGACCCTGCAGATGGAATAGCTGCCTTATTTACTAAATTAACTAAGAAACTAACCTGTCATGATGTCACTGGATAGTTCTGCTTAAAGTTGAATGCACATTTTGCTATGCTGATCCAGTATGCCGTTCGCCATTTTTGTTTACACTAACAGATGATCAGCATTAGCAGAACAAAATGGGATGTTGCAAACACGCAAGTGATGTCATACATCAGACAATTAAATGTCACTTACTGACGTCAGAACGTTATGCAATTGTACTGGCACAGACTTCTTTGAACTGCGTTGAATATTCAGGGATCTTTACTGAATATGGGAATGTTAATAACATTTAAATTTGTTTGGAAAGCCTTAGGTGCGCAGAATTAGCCGACACCATTGTATATCACAACTCTCCTAGCATATGTCTGCACATGTTCACTTTTGAAAGAAAACCTATAAAGGCTGTTAACGAATAATACATGCAGTGAAGAACAACACCCGTATTGGGCCGTAATTTATTGTGCATTCTCACACTTGGCGAGTGACTGGGAAATCACGCTCAATGTGTGGTGAAACTAGTGTGCACAAATGTCCATGTGCAGTTCCAGCAAGCAATATTCTTTGGCCATCCGCTGACAAATTCTTCACACTTAAACATTCTAAGTCAGTGTAGATCCTGAACAAACTTTTTTTTAATCTGGTTCAAATATGTTCGGTAGAGACTAATTATTCCGCACTGAGAAAATGGCAAACATTGTCGGCCTGCATTACACGGATCTAGAGGTACAGCGGCGGTAACAGTGTATGTATAGGCTCATACTTTCTACATATTTTACATTCATCCATCGTAATTACACGTACATGTAGATCTACATGACGAAACCAGATATATTAGAATAACTATAATATTAGGAGGTGTTCATATTGAGTACATGTCTCATACATACAAGCATGGCATACAATTACATGAAATATCTGATATATTTTCCATACAAAAAGCTTGTTTTTAAAAATATCTTTTTTGTATGGAAAATGTCACCTAATATATCTATAAACACAAATGTCACCGGTGGCAAATTGGAGAACATCCGGAAAACTTATTAACCAGACCTGCGGACACACGGACGGACACACCGTACACACACTATAACCTCCCTGATCTACCGAGACCGGGGGGGGATACTTTCTTGTAAATTATCTAGAAAGTTTTGCGAGCATGTTTTATTTATGTATGGCATACATGACATACAATTACAAATCAATACATAAAATGATTGAGCAAAGCACGTGTAAAAGGATTCAGTATACTTCAGTACCAGTATCAGCAATAACAGTGTGGGAAATGACACGTGTTCTTTATATACATACACATGTTTGGTAGCACGATAAAATATGCCTGCCATACTATCCTATGTGTTATATTGATCTTCCATTAACCCTAACACCGCTATCTTTATTGTTTGTCGACTGCGGTTTATTTATATTTTCCATCAAAAACATGCTTTGACAGCACTTTATAATAAATTACAATATGCTTTGACAGCACTTCAGAATCATTTCCATTTGGAAATGATTCTGGGGTACTGTTAAAACATATTTTTATTGTGAAGATATAAAAGCAACAGCAGACGACAATTGTTGTTTGTAGGGGTTAATCTCAAACTATTTTGGGAATTAAAGTAAATGTAACGACGGCACCGGCTCGATGACCTTGCATGTCGGGACCGAATATTTAAGTCCCCATCCGATAGGACTAGGCTAGCACGAAGATGTCTTGCCCACGGAGCACGGAGACGTCGAATCGGCCATTCTCAACGGGTCGAGGTGGGAATCGAACCCGGGGTCTCCCGATCCGCAGTGATAAATCTTCGATATTTTCTGCGGAATTGAGGGCAATTTTACTCGCCCTTGATTTTGCGAAAATATCTTGGAGAAAGCAATTCATTTTATTTTCAGATTCATTATCTTCACTACAAGCTTTGAACAATATGAAACTTGAGCATCCACTTATCCGCAAAATCATCTTTTAATTTCATCTGGCGAAGACATTATTTCTTGTTGGCTCCCCAGTAATGCTGGTATCAAGGGCAATGACAGGGCAGATAGTGCTTCCAAGGCCGCCCTGGAGCTACCGACTTCTAATGTTCATGTTTGCTATCATGATTTTAAATCATCCATCAACTCATTCATCTCCGATACAATGCAGACCCGGTGGGATCTGCTCACATTTACCGTGCCTATCACCAAGCCAACTGATGTTGAAGAACAACTGAATCCTTTGGTTGACTAGATATAGAATTATCACAGTATAGCCACTACAGTACCTAACCCTAACACCGCTATCTTAATTTGTTGTTGTTTGCTGTTTATTTTCTATTTTCCATTTTTATCATAAAAAAACATGTTTGACAGCACTTTAGAATAATTTACAACATGCTTTGACAGCACTTTAGAATCATTTTCATTGGAAATGATTCTGAAGTGCTGTCAAACCATGTCTTTATTGAGAAATACGGCAAGATGTAAAAGCAACAGCAGACGACAATTGTTGTGTGTAGCGGTCTAAGGTTTAACTATCGTACACGTTTCTTATGATGAGTCGGGCATATTTACATATAGTCCTGAAGACCGTGGGCTAATGTACATTTGTAAATGCAAGGTTCTGACTTTTGTGAATATGTTGAGTCTTGATTGATTGAATTAGATTTCACATCCATTGTTACACGACTTCCGTTGTTCGACACCGCTGGCAGCCGTGTTGAAACGTATAGCGCGTGCTGTTTGACAATAACTAGACAATACTCGCTCCGGATCCAAGCCAACACCTATGTAATGCGCGTGTCTCGTGACGTTGCTGGAACATGCCATTACGTCACTAGACCAGTTCACAACGGTCTGGCTGAAATTTTGAAATTGATGCGGTTGCATCACGTGACGTATACTGCAGTCCTGGAATATGTACGTGTAAATCAAATCAGCTATTTGAATGGAGCAGATTATCAACGTACTGAAAGCACTGCAAATGTACTCAAATTACACGATATTTCCGACGGAAATGTAACAATAACGTTTGACAAACGGGCTTGGGGTTCAAACAGTTCCCTCGTGCCATGGCAAACGTTTACCCATGTCTGGACATTGTCAAACCTTATATTTAAGCCTGATAGTAATATTGTAGCCTGATAACGGTATGTATTGCTTGTTAGAAGCATGACTGCACAGGCTGATCTGGATCTACACTGGTCGCAAATATCATAAGTCCCATTTCTCCAGTCACAGCCACATATTAGAAACACAAATATATGTTATCATACCTCTACCATCCTTAGGACGGTACTGGAGTTTTTGCATAGTTAAATGCTCCCGTGCATGTTGATCAGGGCCTACATTGGTCGCCATTCAATCACTGAAATAGCAAAAACATTTAACTTTATACCCAGTCTAGCACCTCTTGAAAGCGATGAAAACGTGGCTGAACAGCCAGGCCATAACACCCCTCTGTGGCTGCAATGAATGACACACTATCGCGTAGCTGGGCAATGATGAACATCGACTGGACACGATGTGTACAATGACAAACTGACGGGGGTGTCAGCTCTCTCTTACTTCTCCGTGTTTGGCGAGCAATCGGTGAGAGAAATGTGATTGGCCAGCAATCGGTGAGAGAAGGTTGCATGGACGTATCCGCTATCATCATGTTGCCGCAGCAAGGAAGGCCTTCACATTCCCCTCGACTGGCGTACGACACATGGGGCATATGGAGAGGGCATGGGCACAGAGTGGACTGACCATGTGACCACACGGGAGGAAGATCATGTTTGCCTTGTTGTCCAGGCAGATCTTACACACCTGGATCTCCTTAAGGCGCTCATTCTCCTCCACAAGTTCATCCACTGGAAAGTAGAAAGTAAACACGATTATATTCATCAAAACCAAAAGTACATACACTGTTCGGTAATCAGTCACAAATCTAGTCTTTGATCAGCCAAAATATTAGATATTACTCCCACTGTGTGACTGTAAATGCCTTGGGTCTGCCGGTGTAATATTTGTGGCTAGCTTTTCGTGGAAAAAAGATCTATATCGTCTCTCTTTGTATCAATATTATAAAGAGTTTATTCAATACCATTTTGAAATACAGGTTTTATTTCCCTTGAGATATGTCAATCCGATAAAGAACCTAGTGCACCGCACTCGTTTCTTTATCAGATTTCCTGATGTCTGGGGGGGGGGTAAATCCAGATCGTATTTCCCCGTCACCGGAAATACTGTTCGGAATGAATTTTAATGCTAAAACAAATATGTTTTGTTCAAACAATCATATGTAAAGACAACTGGGGTTTTGTGCTTGCAAAATGCAGTAATTCTAATAATAATATTCGTTGCATGTATTGTTTAGTTAAATATTTCCATTACAGCGCTGAATTATTTTTCGTCGGCTGTTTCTTTTAATTTCCATTGTTTCTTTAATATAACATGATTTTGCAGCACTTGAGAATCATCTCCACTGGAAACGATTATGGAGTCCTGCTGGGCCATGATTTGTTTTTGCTGTTGAGAAATATGAAACAACAGCAGACGACAATGTTCGTCTCCCGCATTCAAAAGGTTAGTTTAGTTTAAACATAAACGTCCGTGTATTCTGATCAATGTCCACAATGACTGTCTTTCATGATGCAGAATTAAGTTAATCATCGAATATCAAGAGATAATATGACATTCTTCTCCGCCAAATGGAAATTCGTCCTCTTAATTCCATGTTTAATTTTTGTCTCCGAATTCCATATGTTTGGGTACAATTTTGGGAGTATTTATCAGTCGCGGTCCTTCGTTGGGCAACAATTGTCACTGGGCAGAAATATGTCCACCCAGAATTCCATATTTGTGGAACATTTCTTCATCAGTCACGACTCCACGTTGGGAGTAGTTGCGGTAAGTAACTGCAGAATTCTCAATTATCGTCCGTACCCAGAGTGCTCCATAGGTTTTTCCTGCAGAGTACCGAATCGGATCTCATTCGCGCTTTAGCTGTTAATTGTGACATATTTTTCTGTACTTATTATACAGAAATGAATAAGTATAATACTGACATTTCTTTCAATTAAAAAATACAGAAAATGTGTCGCAATTAACAGTTGAAGTGCAAATCAGATGTGATTTGGTACTTTGCAGTGGAAACCTACGGAGAGCACCATAACTCTCGGTACGGACGATGCGGGAGTATTCTACAGAGTTACTTCCCACAACTACGTTGGGCGCTAAATGTCACAGGGTGAGAAACATGCGCACCAGCCTGGAATCAAACCGGGGATCTCTGGTTTACCACACGATCGCTCTACCTACTGAGCAAACCGGGCACAAATACACACTTATTCACCATAGTGATCACTTCATTCAACCAAAAATTCACAAGCTAGAAGTTATGCCAAATTATTAGTCAACGTCACAGATTATGCTCTTGGCGACATTAGCGGACACAAATTTGTCCATCAATTTGATCGAATAAACAACGGAATCTGACAGATAACACTATGACTGCGCATGGAAACATCATTATTCTGGTACTTGGAATCAAAATGGTGGATATTAAGATCAATATGACAGAACCTTTAACATTTTTTATCACGATAGCAGCTACAGGGATTGTTGGACGCATTTATTTAGAGAAACGAGCGATTACAACCCGCATTGGATAATATACTAAGTGACATTATGTTCTAACGTACACCAATATAGAGGATTAAA
Source organism: Conchocele bisecta (assembly GCA_029237695.1). Taxonomy (NCBI): domain Eukaryota; kingdom Metazoa; phylum Mollusca; class Bivalvia; order Lucinida; family Thyasiridae; genus Conchocele; species Conchocele bisecta. The sequence goes on along the minus strand of CM055265.1, from coordinate 204,789,906 downwards.
TTTGCGACAATGTTGGATTCTGGATTTTGTGGACAGGTGACAGAAATCGGAGCTGGATAAGAACCGACAGACGTGATTCTGAATATGCGTGCTTGATCTGTGGTTATTCTTCCAGATCATGTCATGTATGTTTTAATTTCACGTCATGTCAAAGCAGCACTATTGAACATAATGAATAACTTTAATATTCTACACCAGAATTAAAGTTCATTCATCGTCTGATGTGTAACTGATGAATTAAGGTAAGTTACTTGTATATGACAACTTTTGCCTCACTAATTTTTATGCCGCACCACGATAGTGGAGGGAGCATTTAGTGTTACCCTTGTCCGTTCTTCCGTCCGTCACCAACCTAGCAACTCGTAAAACTTTTAAACCGTAATAGCTACAGACCTGAAACTTGGTACATGTATGTTTGATTCGACCCCATGGTCATGGATTATCTCCCCCTTTTCAAGTTAGAATTTTCCAATTTTGGCTTGTAGCTCGTAAAACTTTTAAACCCTAATAGCTACACACCTGAAACTTGGTATGTAGCTTCCTTATGATGAGTAGATTTGCAAAGTTTATTTTGATTCGACCCCCCGAGTCATGAATTATCTTCCCCTTTTTTAATTAGAATTTGAAAATTTTGCCTTGTAACTCGTAAAACTTTTGTAATAGCTACAACACTGAAATTTGATATGTAGCTTCCTTATCATGAGTAGATGCGGAAAGTTTATTTCGATTTTTGATTCGAACCCCGTGTCATGGATTATCTCTCCCTTTTTGACACTGGAATTTTGCCTTGTTTACTATCAAAGCCATATGTGGGGTATCCGTGTTCTATGAACACATTTTCTAGTTTAGTTATCTCCCTTTGTTTTTTCGCCCACTGATTTATCCTGAGCATAACGCGAACACCCTTTGCAATATTTTTTATGAAACTTAACACGTGCATAGGTCTCACGGGACAGTGCGGAGCTAGCGTTAAATGTACATGCCCACTCAGTAGGCACAAAATGTTCTTTATGTCAGAGACATCATCGGAGACATTTTCTGGCCAGATAGACAATCATTTACCATTACCCACGTATTGTTTGGCATTATTATACATTTTATATCGGAACAAAATTTCCACATTGATATCAGGGACGATAACCGTGTTTCCTTAAAATGTTAACGGACATTACTATTTATTCTCTGTATTATTTTTTGATGTGCAATCATCATACTTTTTAATCTGTCCATTTTTTTTTCAGTTGATTTAATTAGTATAAATAATTATAAAATATCATACCCCATTTGCACATGAAAATACCGATACCACCGCGCGTCACTATCAGTAAAATAAATATTACCAAATGATTATATCTGTATAGCGGGCACTCGTAATGTTTATAACTAGTGGAATAGTGACAATTATACACTTATTTAATTCCCATAAAGAGCATTTTTAGCCTACTGAGTGGGCATGCACCTTTAAAAAGGGGTTGGACAATTTTTGTCGCGACCGCCTGCGGACAGTGCGATATAGTCTGCGCATTGACGTCCATCCGTAGTTTTTTTGCCGAGCCTGCTTGCGGAAAGCGAGACTTAGTGATCACAATGACGTCCGTGCGTCCGTCCGTCCGAAATCGGTGTATGTTTTTAAATACCATATCCTAAGTCACATTGACTTGAAACATCAAATGCTTATTAGTCATCATCCATATATTCATTCTGTGTCCCACTCATGCGGCCTCTGTGCCCCAAGGTCAAGGTCAAATGACTTTGAAATTTGTGTTAAAGTTTTTGCATACCTTATATCTCCACAATACTTACTCAGATTTGCTTCAAACTTCAGATAATTCTTTATTATCATCCATATTTTCATATTATAGCCCACGCATACGACCCACATGCCCAAGATCAAGGTCAAATGACTTTCAAATTTGCGTTAAAGCTTTTACATACCTTAATTCAAACTTCAAATAAATATACTCCGAGACCATCAACTGCCTCGGTGGGCTCGACATGCGGGCCATGGCCATCTGGTTTTTAGCTCGACTATTCGAAGAATAGTTAGAGCTTATGTTGTCATCCCGGCGTCGGCGTCACCGTCACGCCTTGGTTAAGGTTTTTAGTCAAGCTTGTATATGCAATACTACTGGCCCTACACCCACCATACTTGGACAACTTCATCTCCTAGTACATCAATAACCCCTGATCTATATTTGACCTTCACCTACATTTCCTCTTGAATTACTTAGTTAATTCCCCTTGGTTAACGTTTCAGTCAACCTTGGTTAAGGTTTTTAGTCAAGCTTGTACATGGAATGCTATTGTGCATACATACACCATACTCGGACAACTTTTTCTCTTAGGGATGTACATCACTAACCCCTGATCTATATTTGACCTTGACCTACATTTCCTCTTGAATTACTTAGTTAATTCCCCTTGGTTAAGGTTTTTAGTCAAGCTTTTAGATGGAATACTCCTAGCCCTACACCAACCATATTTGGAAAACTTCATCTCCTAGTGATGTACATCAATAACCCCTGACCTATATCTGACATTGACCTACATTTAACCTTGAATTACTTACTTAATTTCCCTTGGTTAAGGTTTTTCGTCAACCTTGGTTAAGGTTTTTATGCAGGCCGCGGCCACCTTATTTGTCAAACTATGTGTACATCGACAACCCTCGTAGTCGAGATATGCTGTTCTCCTACAGCTCTTGTTATTTACCGTAGGATACTGTTTTTAAGAACACTATATCTCAGAAACAGCTTCGCCAATTCACTCGAAGCTTCACATGTGTGTTTATCATTATCCATATTTTAATTCTATGCTCAACCCCTGCAACTCCTGTGCCCAATATTAAGGTCAAATTACTTTGAAATTTACCTCAAAGTTGTTGACATGCCTGCATGTGGACAGTGCGATATAGTTGTCTGTCACATTGGCCTACATACGTACGTACATCCATATGTACGTCACTTCGTGCGTCCAGTTAAAGTTTTTTTGATTTAAGGTTAAAGTTTTTAAAGGTACATGCCCACTCAGTAGGCACAAACTGTTCTTTATAGAAATTAAATAAGTGTATCATTGTGTCACTATTCCACCAGTTCTAAAAATTACGTGTGCCCGCTATCCATATATAATCATTCAGTAATATTTATTTTACTGATAATGACTAGCGGTGGTATCAAGCTATTTTCATATTCAAATGAGGCATGATATTTTTAATTATTTATGCTAATTAAAGGTATATACCCACTCAGTAGGCACACAACAATTAAAGTTATGTGTATTCTCAGTTATTTGTAGGAATTAAATAAGTGTATAATTTTGTAACTATTCCACCAGTTCTAAACATTACGTGTGCCCGTTATATGGATATAATCATTTAGTAATGTTTATTTCACTGATAGTGACACGTGGTGATATCAGGCTATTATCATAGGCAAATGGGGCATGATATTTTTTAATTACTTATAATAATTAAATGTGATCCCCTGAAAAAATAATGTTTTCGACAGATTATAAAGTATCATTGCACATCAAAAAATAAATAGTAATGTCTTGGTAACATTTTAAGGAAACACGGTTATCGCCCCTGATAGCAGTGTGGAAATTTACGTCTGATATAAAATGTATAATAATGCCATTAAATATGTGTATTAATGGTGAATTAATGTTTATTTTGCCCGAAAATGTCTCAGATGATGTCCGATATAAAGAACATTTTGTGCCTACTGAGTGGGCATGTACCTTTAAGAACACTATATCTCTGAAACCGCTTCACCAATTCACTCGAAACTTCACATACTGTGTATTTGTCACCCACATTTTCATTATTATTTATATGTGCCCAATGTCACGGTCAAATTACTTTGAAATTTCCGTTAAAGTTTTTGTTGGACCCTTTTGCAGACAGAGCGATATGGTCGGCACATTGGTGTGAATTCAGGATGAAGTTTTTGATTAAATTGTTTTTTTAGTTAAAGTTTGTGGGTATACTATCAAATGCCTCGGCGGGCACGACATGCAGGCCATGGCCATCTAGTTATTATGGCATGCGATTTGATCAGTCGGCCATCGCACCATGACTAGTTTAGCACTTGATCAGTCGGCCATCTCACCAGGACTAGTTTAGCATTTGATCAGTAGGCCATAGCACCAGGACTAGCTTAGAACTTGATCAGTCGGCCATCGCACCAGGACTAGTTTAGCACTTGATCAGTCGGCCATCGCTCCAGGACTAGTTAGAACTTGATCAGTCGGCCATCGCACCAGGATTAGTTTAGCACTTGATCAGTCGGCCATCGCTCCAGGACTAGTATAGAACTTGATCAGTCGGCAATCGCACCAGCACTAGTTTATAACTTGATCAGTCGACCATCTCACCAGGACTAGTATAGCACTTGATCAGTCGGCCATCGCACCAGGACTAGTTTAGAACTTGATCAGTCGGCCATCGCACCAGGACTAGTATAGCACTTGATCAGTCGGCCATCGTACCGGGACTAGTTTAGCCCTTGATCAGTCGGCCATCGCACCAGGACAAGTATAGCACTCGATCAGTCGGCCATCGCTTCAGGACTAGTTTAGAACTTGATCAGTCGGCCATCGCTCCAGGACTAGTTTAGAACTTGATCAGTCGGCCATTGCTCCAGGACTGGTTTAGAACTTAATCAGTCGGCCATCTCACAAGGACTAGTTTAGCACTTGATCAGTCGGCCATCTCACCATGACTAGTTTAGCCCTTGATCAGTCGGCCATCGCTCCATGACTAGTTAACCCTTGATCAGTCGGCCATCGCTCCAGGACTAGTTTAGAACTTGATCAGTCGGCCATCGCACCAGGTCTAGTTTAGAACTTCATCAGTCGGCCATTGCTCCATGACTAGTTTAGAACTTAATGAGTCGGCCATCACGCCAGGACTAGTTTAGCACTTGATCAGTCAGACATCTCACCATATGACTAGTATAGAACTTGATCAGTCGGCCATCACACCAGGACTAGTTTAGCCCTTGATCAGTCGGCCATCTCACCAGGACTAGTGTAGCCCTTGATCAGTCAGCCATCGCACCAGGACTAGTATAGAACTTGATCAGTCGGCCATCACACCATGACTAGTTTAGCCCTTGATCAGTCGGCCATCACACCAGGACTACTTTAGCACTTGATCAGTCGGCCATCGCACCAGGACTAGTATATCACTCAATCAGTCGGCCATCACACCAGGACTAGTTTAGAACTTGATCAGTCGGCCATCACACCAGGATTACTTTAGCACTTGATCAGTCGGCCATCGCACCGGGACTAGTTTAGCCCTTGATCAGTCGGCCATCGCACCAGGACTAGTATAGCACTCGATCAGTCGGCCATCGCACCAGGACTAGTTTAGAACTTGATCAGTCGGCTATCGCACCATGACTAGTTTAGCCCTTGATCAGTCGGTCATCACACCAGGACTAGTAGAGCACTTGATCAGTCTGCCATCACTAGTATAGCGCTTGATTAGTCGCCCATTGCACCATGCCCAGTATAGCACTTGATCATTTGGCCATCTCACCATGCCCATTATAGCACATGATCAGTCGGCCATGCCGAGTGTAGCACTTGATCAGTCGGCCATCACACCAGGACTACTTTAGCACTTGATCAGTCGGCCATCGCACCAGGACTAGTATATCACTCAATCAGTCGGCTATCACACCAGGACTAGTTTAGAACTTGATCAGTCGGCCATCACACCAGGACTACTTTAGCACTTGATCAGTCGGCCATCACACCGGGACTAGTTTAGCCCTTGATCAGTCGGCCATCGCACCAGGACTAGTATAGCACTCAATCAGTCAGCCATCGCACCATGACTAGTTTAGAACTTGATCAGTCGGCCATCGCACCAGGACTAGTTTAGAACTTGATCAGTCGACCATCGCACCAGGAATAGTTTAGCCCTTGATCAGTCGGCCATCGCACCGAGACTAGTTTAGCCCTTGATCAGTCGGCCATCGCACCAGGACTAGTATAACACTCGATCAGTCGGCCATAGCACCATGACTAGTTTAGAACTTGATCAGTCGGCCATCGCACCACGACTAGTTTAGAACTTGATCAGTCGGCCATCGCACCAAGACTAGTATAGCACTTGATCAGTCGGCCATCGCACCATGACTAGTTCAGCACTTGATCAGTCGGCCATCGCACCAGGACTAGTATAGTAACCATGACAAGTTTAGAACTGGATCAGTCAGTCATCGCACCATGACTAGTTTAGAACTGGATCAGTCGGCCATCGCACCAAGACTAGTATAGCACTTGATCAGTCGGCCATCGCACCAGGACTAGTTTAGCACTTGATCAGTCGGCCATCGCTCCAGGACTAGCTTATAACTTGATCAGTCGGCCATCGCACCGGGACTAGTTTAGCACTTGATCAGTCGGCCATCGCACCAGGACTAGTTTAGAACTTGATCAGTCGACCATCTCACCAAGACTAGTATAGCCCTTGATCAGTCGGCCATTGCACCAGGACTAGTTTAGAACTTGACCAGTCGGCCATCGCATCAGGACTAGTATAGCACTTGACCAGTCGGCCATCGCACCGGAACTAGTTTAGCACTTGATCAGTCGGCCATCGCACCGGGACTAGTTTAGCCCTTGATCAATCGGCCATCGCTCCAGGACTAGTTTAGAACTTGATCAGTCGGCTATTGCTCCAGGACTAGTTTAGAACTTAATCAGTCGGCCATCGCACCAGGAATAGTTTAGCACTTGATCAGTCGGCCACGTCATCCTGCGTTACAGACATAATTGGTGGTCGGGGGGGGGGGGGGGTTGTGTAGTCATCGCACCAGGACTAGTTTAGAACTTGATCAGCCGGCCATCGCACCAAGACTAGTTTTGCCCTTGCTCAGTCGGCCATCGCACCACGACTAGTTTGTACTTGATCAGTCGGCCATCGCACCACGACTAGTTTGTACTTGATCAGTCGGCCATTTCACCAAGACTACTTTAGCCCTTGATCAGTCGGCCATTGCACCACGACTAGTTTAGAACTTGATCAGTCGGCCATCTCACCATGACTAGTTTAGAACTTGATCAGTCGGCCATCGCACCACGACTTGTTTAGAACTTGATCAGTCGGCCATCGCACCAAGACTAGTATAGCACTTGATCAGTCGGTCATCGCACCAGGACTAGTTTAGCACTTGCTCAGTCGGCCACGTCATCCTGCGTTACAGACAGAAGTGGTGGTCGGTGGTGTGTGTAGTCATGACAAAAACTTGGTGGTGGTGGTGATACATTGTTCCCACTGTGAGACATAGACCGGAAGCTCAGTCGGCCAGTCACCTGTTACCGAAAGGGGTGTGGGGGGGTGTAGTGAGTCTAGGCAAAAACTGGTGGTGTGGTGGATACATGTTCCCACTGAGACATAGACCGGAACTTTTAGTGCCATGTATGGTGGTGTGGTGGGGGGTCTTGTTTTGTGTCCCCGGCGGTGGTGCGGAGTACAGTGATGAATTACTGATGAATTACTGTATATTGAACACACATGTATATGTACTGATACAGTACTTCACAATCCTCAGTTTTAAATATTGTTTCTGTATCGTAAAACTGAAAAATTTATTCATTTTAAAAGAAAAACTTAAAATTGTGGCAAATGATCGAAATGAAAACCGGATGTTTACATGCGAAATTAACCGGTGCATCGGTATATTTTAACCTCACGATGACCCACTTTATATTCATACCATATCCGTACGGATATATCGTATATACGAACGGATATCGTATGTTTGTATAATATTCGTATAGTACGTTTGTATAATGTAAACAAACTGTACTATACGATGATACGGTAAGCTTTTACCGCAAATAGCGAAAGAATGACCGCACAAACGGTATTGCGAAAGAATGACCGCACAAACTGGACCGCGAAAGAATGACCGCACAAACGGTATCGCGAAAGAATGACCGCAAAAACGGGACCGCGATTGGACCGCAATTAGAATGCAATTCCAGATGGGAAGAATTGCAATTCAAGGACCGCTAGATTGCAATTCTTGGTAAGAGAATCGCAGGCGGGAGTGTATACTGACCAGCATGCATGTATGTACTACTGGTAGTAAACAATTGGGTATTTCAAAATTGTAATTGGGTAAAATAAAATCACACTTAGGCTACTGTTTACACATCAACAGACAGCAATTAGTGAATAGTTTGCTTCAAAATGAAAACATGTCTTGGCATTTCATTAGAATTGTCTCCTTGGAGACAATTCTAATGAAATACATATATATGTTTTCATGGAAAGATATGCTATATTTGTGGTCTGTTTATTGTTTTCTGCAGCATGATAAAGGTACCAAAACAATTGTATTGTTTTGTTATACTCGCTCCTTCTGATTTAAATTGGTTTTTGGCAATTTTAATTGGGTATGTAAGCAAATACGCAGCTTATCTGGAGCTCTGATTTCCAATAGTTGTCTATACGGCCTAATGGAATATTGTCGACCAATACGGCCGACAGGGTTTACCTGTATCCAACAAAGGGAAGTAATGTTTACTGATTTGGGAACTATCTATACATACCTGACTTTTCTGGCTCGTGCGTTCCACCGTCTGCTACATTGGCCCAGTCACCGTCACGGACCTCGCTGTCTTCGCTGTCTTCTAGATCAAATATTATCTGACACAGGTCCTGGCCTTTGAAATTTGAATTTCCTGCAAAGCACAGGTAGAATAATAGGCTGACCATATGTCGTGTAGCACAGGTTGAAGTAATTAATGTCTATAAATGCATTAACCCTTAGACCGCTACACACAACACTTGTCGTCTGCTGTTGCTTTTATATCTTGCCTTATTTATCAATAAACACATGGTTTGACAGCACTTCAGAATCATCTCCAATGGAAATGATTATAAAGTGCTGTCAAAAGCATATTGTAAATTATTCTAAAGTGCTGTCGAAGCATGTTTTTTATGATAAACATTGAAAATAGAAAATAAACTGCAGACGAAATAAAAAAAATAAGATAGCGGTGTAAGGGGTAAATATACCTACAAGTATCAGTAACTAAAAAATAAATTAAAGACTGTCACATCTGCCTGTGGTATGTACATGTAGGTGCAGATATACAGCCCAACCGGTTTCTGACATTTTCTCTGGTTTTAACCAGCTACCAATACATCAATTTTGCTAATGGGAAATATTATGGTTATTTTCATTGTTTATCTCAATGAGACTGTTTCAATGAGTCATCACAACTTTTATACCTCTGCATCGCAGAAATATGAAGTAAACAATTGAGTATCAAATGTTTACAGTGAGTTATATCCCTTTGGCAACAATTTATAATTTCCCATTCTTCATCATATTCTTCTTGATCGATGTTAACAAATAATTTGCTATAGCAATATACATGCAAGAGGAAGAACCCTATTTACTACGATTTTTTTGTATAAAGTTGTGGGGTGGGGGCATACATGGTGGGGTGGGGGCATACATGTGGAATAATTGAACTGTCAAAACAATATTGGCA
>CM055265.1:204627777-204779881 GCA_029237695.1 Conchocele bisecta | reverse complement strand
TGGGGGTACATGTATATGGCAATTCAACCCGTTCACCCCTACGTAACTGATATAAATTGATCCAGGATAACCTTGCGACCAATCATATTGTCAGAAAATTATTTTCAGACAAATCCATTTATAACTAGAAAATTGTGTCTGTAAGACACAGCGATGCCCCCATTTTTGTGTTTGTCAAACAATGTGTAGCTTTGTCAAACAAGGTGTAGCTGGGAAAAGGTTAAGTTTACCCGAAATGGGGGGGAGGGTGGTGTGGAGTGGGAAGGCATCAATGGGAGTAGGGTATTTACTAACCTATCTAACCGCGATGAAGCCCATTTTAAAAATTCAAGCAGATGGGTACCGCAGATATACAGCCGTATCACGCATTCATGGAATCGCTTCATACGCAACATAAAATAGTTCGGCTTCCTGAGTATGTTTATTGTTTAAATATTATTCGACTGTACACGTATGCATGTCATTGGATGTTTTAGCAAATAAAGGAATAAATGTTAAGACTTTAAATTAGTTTTATATTAAAACAAGACATATACTCACATTCTCTCATTTTTGTAATATCTAATGTATTCATACACGTGTCTGTTCTTTGTTTCAATTTATGTAGGGCCTAGAACACATTAGATTTAATGTAAAAAAATATTTGTAATTCTCATTTGTGGACGGATTTCAAATTTAAAAAATATGGCATTGTTTATTTTTATCAAAGAATTGCATATATATTAGCTGTTTGTTCATCAGATGAAAATAAGACATATTTTATTTTTTTAGAGCAAGTTTCTACTGACCAAATGGCCGTGAATTCTTATCGGCCCTTATCAGCAAGTCCTTTGATGTCCAAGACTGTGCATCTGGTTTTCCTGTGAGAATCACTACAGGGGGTGTTGGCAAAAAGCGGTTTCGCAACCCGACTTGTGTTCTTACAAGTCGGGTTGGTGTGAATGGACAATTCACGGCATGATATAAAGTAAATCCAGATCACAGAGTCTAGCTTGTTACAGTTTGACTGCTACTCACTGAATGACACCAGTGACGCTGAACTTTTCAACTTCTTCTCTACTGGCCAGCAACCTGTGATGCAACATTCTCTTAATCACCTATTAAGTTAATGGTCAGTTTTTATTTCAATATTTAGTCTAGACCCTATTAAACAACTGAACATCAGGGTCAACAGTACTATGCCTGGAGTTTGCAGACTAGCCAGAAAGTCAGTGCCCAGTCTAGTGTTCCGCGCAGCCTGATCAGGGTCTACAGTGTTTGCCATGCAGAAATATCAAGTGCCAGAATGTTGTGTGTACACAATAGTGTAGACCTGCCTGTACCCAGCAGTGTAGACCCAGATCAGACTGCACACCTGTGCAGCAATCTGGTCTATGCTGGGCACAGCATCTGAAACATGCACATCAACTCCTCCAATAGTAATACACTTAACCTGCAGTGATTATCTCCCCTGTATTGGCAAGCTGTGTTTGTAATCTGCAATACACCTGCAATATCCTATATCTGAAGGCAAGTCTCGCTGCATGCCACACAGGTCAGAATAGCAACTGCATTTGCCTGTGTTGCCACACTCCACTGCTAATGCTGTGGGTTTGAATCTAGTCTTTGTGGTATATCTGCGGACAAACATGCCGAACATCCAGTTAAAGCAGCATAGAAAGTATAAAAAAAATTACATGTACGCCATATTAGAATATTTCTTTTACCAATGTAGGGTTAACACTGAGTACATGAGGCAGATTGGCACATAGGTAGTGTTGGTCGTGCATGCAGACAATGTGACTCGTGACTGGTGACCCGACAATGCAGGACAAATCATAACATGAATATCGATAGTGTTGTGATACGTCGCCATAGCTTCATTCTCTGCTGTCCTAGATGATTGAATATGTGACACATGTAACATTTGGTACTTGTTAGTTCAATATTGGCTGGCACCATATGGAAAATATATCTGAAAAGAAGTGCTCGCATTTGGTTCCGACATTTGAAATTTTAATTTAATAATTTATTTAATTTTCGGAAATTTTCCATTGTTTTTTAAGGCCGGTATTAATATTTCACATTCTGCACAATAGTACCATCAAATGCCTGTCCAGTCCTTTTCATTTCATTGAAAAAAATTCATGAGATATGTACTTTTTAGAACAGACGTAGCATTGCCTCGGCCGTGCCCTCGGAACATGAGAATGCGGGATTTAAATCATGTGATTCGTGTGTGCATATTTTAGTCGCAGAGTGGCAGATTTCATAAAAGCCACTTGGTTCTCATTGCAATCTGGCTACTTGAAATGTCTGAGCTTATATTTCTTGTTTTTATCACATTTGCCCCATTCTGTCAGACCTCAGTACACAGGTAGACTGCTTAGTCCGGAGAAAAATGCATATGTTTGTGTTGCAGATGCTTTGAGGCAGGTTCGGGTGCACTATTGTGGTGTATTAATGCATGTGGATACAGTGTTTACACAGGGGCTCTAGTACACAGCCAAGATCTGCAGTTTGGAATGAATTATTTTATGTGGCAGGACACATGTAAATGAAGTGTGATGCGGCTCTGCGTCTGTTGTGACGTGATAATTTTTGACCCCGCTGTCATGTTTCCTTTCCTGTCAGAAAAACGAAATGGTCAACGGGTGTTGACAAGTTGGTGAGAAGACGGCACGATCCAGTCATCAAATACATTGTAACTCAATGTGTGATTCCAATGTTTATGGTTTTACAGGCGGTGAGTGAAATTACCCCCAAACGCTATATGTTTAATATATTGTCTAGCTGTGTGTTTATGCCAGCAGACAACATAATCGTGTAGATGGTGCTTTTTAGCGGTCCCGGGTCGTTTCACCCCGATTACCCGTTCGCCTCGCGGGTCGATTCGTCCCGGTGACATGTTCGCCCCGGTCCATTCGCCTCGGGTCGTTTCGCCCCGCTCATAATCGAAGTAGAGGGATATATGATGTAGAGGGAGCGATACGTGATACACAAAGTTAATGGTGAAATAAATTAAATAATAATATCTGTCACGTTATCCACCGTTTCATATAGAAAGCTATTTAGACAACATATCCCTATATGAAACAGCATTACCAGCTGGCACCACGAGGAGGTTTGACAGTAAGATTTCACGCAAAACAATACATATTTCAGACAATAATTATAATGTGCTTGGCATTGCTTTGTGTGCAATCTAATAGCCAGCCAAAAATTTTTCAGCAAGTCATTGAGAAATCGAAACACATGAGTACAACAAAGACAAGCGCTGATAAAGTACATTCCTTCAACAAATGTCATTCAGTATCAACAAAATGCTGAACAAAATAACATGTGCCAAATGAACTATGCGACTGAAACCCAAAAACCACTTTTCTGCAGCCGCCTTCACCGGTAGGTCGTAACCCACTACCGTGAACAGTACAATACATAAAAAAAACATACCGTTTGTTCTTCATACATGTAACTTCCGCACTATCTCCGACATGTAAAGAAACATGTTATGCATTAATGAACAGATTGATATCAACCGATATTACATTTCAAGGGCATCTGGGTGGGCGGGTTGAAGAAAAATATTATCTGACTAGACTGGTACACTGAAAAATCACCTGTGCCGAAAGCAATAAGAAATCTAACAGCGCGGTGCGTGCTACGTAAGAACCAATCAAAAGCACAGCAGCAAAAAACAAACAAAACAACATGGTAACTAAGTTACAAGGAATCTTTCTACTAAATTATTATTATTTCGAAAAACAGTAACACTTATTAACAAAAATAAGATCAACGTCTACCAAATTTAGAAGCAGATATTAATTAAAATAAATTCTGATAAATGAAAACAAACCAGCCTTGAATTACAAGGTACCGCACCACGAAAATAAATAGGTTACAAGCCACTAAAACTCTATATTCAAATTAATTTTTTTTTTTTTTTTATTTTATATCAATAAAAAACTTCCAATTACCTTTGAAGTCGAATTGTAATGGAGATGAAATAACAAGAAAATGACGTACCAATTAAACGGTATAATTAGGCGAATGATTTTTCAGCAAGTCAATGAGAAATCGAAACACATGAGTACAACAAAGACAAGCGCTGATAAAGTACATTCCTTCAACAAATGTCATTCAGTATCAACAAAATGCTGAACAAAATAACATGTGCCAAATGAACTGGATTCTGAATTGGAAGAGGATCTTATTGAATTGAAAAAATATGGATTTGATTCTGATTCTTCCTCTTCGAGTAACACAAAATCTAAAAAATCAGGAATTCACGTCAAATCGTCCGATAAAGTTAAATTTCACAAAAATGGCCCCATTCTCACCTTCAATATGAATATGGTGAAAACAAAATCTGTTCAATTTGAACACCTAGATCTTAGGCTGTTAGTTGCAGGTGAGATGGAGATTCTATCCGATGACTCTTTGTCACAGGAAGAAAGGAAAGGAAGAATCGAATTATTAAAGACAATTGTATATTATGGCAATACGTATTCATTTGAGGGCTTAAATTTTTTTTATGCCGCATGGATACGAAAAATCGAACTGGGGGTTAAGAGCTGGCGGGATGATTCCGCAACAAATTGAACAGGCGATATTGTCTAAGCATGTTTTGAGAAATGACTTTGCAAACAAAAAGTACGCAAAGCCATTAGTTAGTTCTGGGGGCGACCCTAGGAGAGATAGCGATGGTCCTGAACGTTTATGGTTTTTGTGCTTATTACAACAGAAATAGATGTGCAAAAAGTGCTGACCACTTTGATGTGGTTCGAGGAGAATGCGACACTGTTTGCATATTTGTGCGGCATGTTGGCAGAGGATCAGAAAAAACTCAAACATCCAGAATGTGCAAGGAATGCCCTCATTCCCTTCAATGACAATCAGAGGATGACCGCAATGAAATTTTGAAGAAGAATGAACCGTTGACTGACATTTTTTTACCAAAATTTGTGAATTCATGGGATAACAAAAATAAGGTTTACACGGGAAAAATTAAACCGGCGTCTAGCACTGCAGTATCTATTCCATCTGAATCTGATTACGTAGAAAAATTTCAGTTACCGATAATTGATATTTTTACTAATTTGGGTAAAGTTTCACAAACAACAGTGTGATATTTGCCAGAGCGAAGTGAGTAGGGATAGAACAGAGTACCTACTTGCGGCACATGTTCAAGTAGTAAAATCGGGTGTATATTAATTATGAAGGTTGCAGAATTCCGGTAAATGACAGATTAAACTTCCCCTTTTTGAGACACATGTTGGCAGACTACAGGGATAAACATGTTTGTGATTTATTGGAATTTGGTTTTCCTTTGGGGTGCTACAAGGAACCTAATAGCAATATGTTTGGTAATGTTCATAGGAAATCATAAAGGAGCTAGAGATTATCCAGAAGAAATTAACAAATATTTTTTGAAAGAGATAAATAATAATACCGTATTGGGACCTTTCAAGACTAATCCATTTCATGAACCTGTGATTGTATCACCATTAAATTCAGTACCGAAAAAAGATTCTGAGGAAAGACGTATTATCTTGGATCTTAGTTTTCCGAAAAATAATTCTTTAAATGATTTGATTGAAAAAGACATGTATCTGGGAAACAAAGTATCTTTAATTTACCCAAAGGTAGATGACCTGGTTCAATTAGTTAGGAGCAAAGGACGTGGCTGTTTGATCTGGAAAAAAGATCTAAAAAAGGCCTTTAGACAGATAAGAATATGCCCTAGCGAGTACAATAAGGTTGGTTTCAAATTTAAAGGCCATTTAATGTTTGACACGGTTTTGTCAATGGGTTTGCGCAGTGCAGCTCAAATATGCCAGAGGGTTACCAATGCTATAGTTTTTCTTATGTTAATGGTTGGTATTGCTGTGTTAAATTATTTAGATGATTTTGCGGGTGCAGAGAAACCAGAACTAGCTCCATTTGCGTATAGCACTTTTGAGGGTATTTTGGGAAAAAAAGTGAGTTTCAAGAATCAAAAGAAAAAGCATGTCCACCTTCAACAAAAATGGTTTTTGTCGGTGTTTTATTTGATACAAAGGCTATGACTCTGGAAATAACTCCAGAACGGTTACTGGAAATATCTTTGCTGGTGGAATCTTGGTTAAATAGAACAAAAGCTACCAAAAAAGAATTACAGTCTTTGTTAGGGAAATTTTGTTTTGTCAGTGCCTGTGTCAGACCAGGTCGAGTTTTTGTTCAAAGGCTTTTGAAGTTTTTACGAGAAATTTACAAATTAGATGGAGATTACCACATGCTTCCAATTTACCTTAAAAAGGACTTATTATGGTGGCAAACATTTTTTGCCATTATTCAATGGTGTTACAATGATGTCTATTGGAGAGTGGTCGGATCCTGATGAAATATTTGCAACCGATGCTTGTTTGCAAGGTTGTGGTGGTATATTTGGAAAACAGTTCTTTCATGCAGACTTTCCAGAAGAGATCACTAAGCTTCAATTGCATATTAATGCTTTGGAGTTATTGACAATAGTAGTGGCGCTAAAAACTCTGGGGTGCGCAGTTGAAAGGTCGGAGGATAGTGATATTATGTGATAATCAGACTTCATGTGCTGTCATTAATAAAGGATCAACATGCAGCGAATTTCTGCAGAAATGTCTGCGAGAAATTTGTTTCATTGCGGCAATGTTCGAGTTTGAACTTAAAGCAAAATATATTGCGGGTGTGAATAACAGGCTTGCAGATTGTTTAAGCAGATGGAATTTGGATGGGAATTACCATAAAAATAGATTTGCTAGTGAATTGGTTGGTCAGGGAGTAGATTGTTTGGTTCCAGCTGAATTATTTCAGATGTCGGAAATCTGGTAGTGTGTTTATTTTGTTGCAGGTTCCTATTTACGCGTGTTGAGAGAAGACCTTAAAAGTGTCTAGGAGGTCAGCGTTTGCATTGGCACCAATAAGAAACTTACGTACACAGTGGGAAAGTTATCTACTTTTTTGTTTCTTTTTTGGATTTGTTTCAGTTCCAGCATCAACAGACTTGCTTTCGTTATATGCTCAATTTTTGAGTCGTTCTTTCAAGTCGGTAGAGACTATTAGGAATTACATTAGTGGGGTGAGAACTATGCACTTATTACTAGGTGTAGAGTTGAATGTGAATAATTTTTTGTTAGGTTTAGCCTTGAAAGGTTTGAATAGAACGCATCCACATTGTGTTAAGCAGGCTTTGCCAATTACTCCGATTATTCTGCGACAGATATTTCATAAATTAGATATGTCAAAACCTCTAGATGTTTGTTTTTGGTGTTTTTTTTCTTGTTTGCGTTTTTTCTATTAGCTCGAAAATCAAATCTGGTTCTTGAAAGTCAGTCAGATAAGTCAAAAAGGTATCTTCTGCGAAGTGATATTATTGAAGTTGACAATTTTTTATACTTTCATTCCGGTGGACAAAATAACTTTGCAGTTTGGTGATAGAGTTTTACAAATTCCACTTATTAAATCAAACTCTGTTCTTTGTCTGTGGTGGCATATTCTAATCTATTACGTTTTAGTGCCTGTGTCCGAGGATAAACCTCTATTTTCGTATTCTAGTAATAAGGCAATTACTTACCCGATGTTTCAATCTAAATTGAGATCTTTAATAGGTGAAATTGGTTTAGATTCCATGGCTTATTCTTCACATAGCTTTCGTCGAGGCGGCACCACTTTGGCATTTCAGGCAGGAGTTTCCTGCGGAGTTGATCCAACTTCAGGGTGATTGGCGTAGTGACGCTTACAAAAAGTACCTCAAATTTTCCATTAAAGATAAATTGTATGTTGTGCAGCAAATGAATTTGCATCTTGAATAGCGTTATGTTTGTTTCTTCTAGGTAGGAGAAAGATTTTGCTTATCTCAGATTCTATCGCCAAACACGTTCACGGGGTGGATTCTCTTGAAGTACGACCGTTTCCGGGAAAAACAACTGGAGGGTTAGTGAATGAGATCGTTAAGAATTCGTCTTTACGAGCTGACATTCGGGCTTCTGATTACGTCATTTTGCATGTAGGAACTAACGACATTTATAAGCTGACTACAGAAGCCTTTCCAGCAGCCATAAACAATTTGTTTGCAGCGGTTAAACAAGTTAAGCAAACAATTAGACTCCTATTCTCTGCCATTATTCCAAGACCAGTGGATTATTCTTCATCGAGGCATTTAGTAGAGCAGGCAAACATGAAAATTAAGAAGCTGTGTAAATACAGAAAAATTCCATTCTTAAAAACATTCAAACCTTTCAAGGGTCATGACGGCCACCCTCACAGGCATATGTTTGCGGTTAGGGATGGCGGTCTTCACCTTAATACAGAAGGGTCGAGAATATTAAGTAATTACTATTTACAGGTGGTTAAAGGGTTAAGGAACACATAATGTTGGTTAACTTGCATTACATCATTTGTCTTGTTGCTACTATAATATTCACTTTAAGGTGGTACATATATGTGGCTGGGGGATGAGGCTTGGGGTATTTAGGGCCAAGGTAGTTCTTACACGAATAGCACTCTCCTTTAACTTGTTAATGATCTATTTTGCGTGTTAGGAGCATGAATATTGTTTCATTGATGGAATGAGGTTTGGTGCAGATTTGCTTCATACTGTGCGCATGTACAGGCTGATAGGGATCTACATTGATGACATAGCCCTTCGGTCTCATCTCTCCTGTTAGAGCCATATATTGATAGCATATTATAGTAACATAAACATGTATGTATCATTTGTTTAATACTGTTCTAATTGTTGTGGTTTGTTCTTTGGAACAGTTTGTGCTGTCCTGCCTTTCTTCCTTTCCAGGAGGGTTCAGTCTCACGTCGTGTTACTCCCTCGAGTGGAACGCTAATGTTTTGAGCGGATCAGGCTCAATTCAGTTCTAGGTGGTAAGGAAGTTTGGGCAGGAGAACACGGGCCGTATCATGTAAGTTTGAACATGACTATTGTAACATGCATTTTCATTACTATCGGTGCAATTCATTTTATCATCTCATTTCATACACTCTATATCCTTGATATCTTTTTTACATATTGCCATCTTGCCTTTCTGGGCTATCCGTTTTGAGATCAACATCCTGTTGATGTTACTATTCATTTTGTTGGGACATTGTCCAATTGAATGGTAATTATTGCAGAAGCCGGTTATATTGCATTATTGTACGGGCAGTTTGGGTCTATACTGGTCATACAAGTTAGGGTCAGTTTTCCTCATTTATTTCTACAGATATGTGCCTTCATATCATTTAGCTCATTTCATCTGTTCGCACCGTTTTCATTGTTCTGCTTTATTATAATGGGGGGCCTTTGGCTTGGCGGCTGCAGAAAAGTGGTTTTTGGGTTTCAGTCGCATAGTTCATTTGGCACATGTTATTTTGTTCAGCATTTTGTTGATACTGAATGACATTTGTTGAAGGAATGTACTTTATCAGCGCTTGTCTTTGTTGTACTCATGTGTTTCGATTTCTCATTGACTTGCTGAAAAATCATTCGCCCAAGGCATCTGGTGGACTCGTTGAGCTCAACATCTTCCACAATGTCGGTTGCATGTCGAAACACCAGCAGTATCCTATGTCACGATCGTCCGTTAGTCGGCTAAACCGTTAGCCGTCTATCTTCGGGGAAATCCCTCCCACTTCCGTTAGAAAATGACGGCCGCACTGAAAACGCCCATTCAACCAGGAATGTATTGTTTTTATATCCTAGTACATTACATTATTAGCCCCATGTGATGTCGCGCAATGTATTTAATTCTTTAAAGTTTGTTTGACGTCATTGAACTACATGCCGTTAATCGTCGTTGTCAATAACGTCACGCTATTGACCGGCAACATCGCTGTTTTATGTTTGTTTTGTTTATATGGGTTTGGTTTGTCGGCCGAATACAGCCAAATAGGTATTTTTCATGTCGGCTGTACTCTGCCACCTGTATGTTTGATGTCTATGTCACGCTAACTAAACCTTTATTTGAATGTGACAAGCCTTAACTTACACTATCGGTAATCGAATATGTAGGCACACTTAGATTAATCTGCATTCATGTATACATACAACAATGTGTTAAGTACATGCATGTGCATATTGCATCATATTTATGCAAGTCTTGGTTTACTGATGTTGTTCTATGGAAAACGATTTAATTCGTATTGACAATATTCTCTGCACTGTTTGTCGCAAATTTAAAACTCACGGGGAAATGAACTTTCGGCACATGCGCAATATAAGATATCAACATTAACGTGTTTACTGATGCGGGGCCGGTTAGTGCCGACGGCCAGTCAGACCCGACGCCGCTCTAACATTTTTGCAGACATTTGTTACCGCAATATCAGCTTGTTACACCGTCTTGTATTTGTTTTGGGAGTGTTACGGTAGCATTTTGTCTTTTGGAGAGTCAACTCGCCTTGCAGTGAACGAGTATCGTAGCCTATTGTTCTGAAACAAGCAACTGAACTTCGAAGATGGGAGCGCAAATCTCAGCGGAAATTACGTCAGCTAAGTTAACGACGTCATATCTTGTGACGTCGCCAGACTCCCGAAGACAGGTTTTCTCGCGACGCGGCTCATATATCGGAGTGTCTCGACAGTGTAATGCAGATGGCGTGTAGTTTTTCGAGTGTACACGTGTATTAATGATTTCCAGCACGTCGGATAACTGTACGTGCAGGACTTCATGTACCGTATCGGTACGTGAAGAAGGATAATTTTAGCGAACCATTATTTTCTCTCGATATTGTCGATATGTAGCAATATCAACGAAATACGGCGATGCGATAAATACGATAACTCACAAATGTTGAGATATACCTGTTATTACTGTTGTCGAGTCGTAAAACGGAAAACATGGCTGCGTCTTCGTGTGCCAGTCCGTCAATCAGTGTTTGTTTTGTTTACTGGCCACCAAATATGAATTCATTTCGCACGTGTGTAATTTTAATAATTTTAATAAACACGCGGATGTGTTTACCTCCAGAGAATAACAAATTAGTTTTAGGAGTAAATCAACGAATTAAGCCACACCACCCCCCCCCCCCCTCCCACGCGCCCCTTCCCCACACACACCCAAAATAAAATCGATAATAATGTGCATGCTCACTATGCAACTGATGTAAATTGTTTTACCCTATATAACCGATTATTTGACGTCGCTTAGTCGGCTAACCAAACGTTTAGCCGAACTAACGAGGAGGCTAAGCAAAGCCGAATTGGTTAGTCCGGCTAACGTGTTCGTGAAACGCGTTTTTTTTTCGTTAATCGACTAACGGCATGAAGTTTAGCCGACTAACTGAGTTTAGCCGACTAACGGACGTTCGTGAAATAGGCTACTGATCTCGGCCTATGGATCGCGTCTGAAACAAGAAACAAATAATGTATGTAACGTACGGATCAGGCGTTATACATTCACATAGTTTATGCGACTTTGAATTTTCAGCACATTTTGTTCCGTATTTGCTCTGAAATTTCGCAAAATTCTGACATTAAATCTAAATCATATACGGCAATACACAAAATGTTGTAATGTTGTAATGTGTGTCTCATTATGTCATTGTTACGTTCCAACAGTATCGATAACGGTTGTGTATTATATTATATCTACCAATTACAAGTAATGTCATGTTTTCATTGATTATTTACCTTTGTCCTTACGAGAATCTTCGAGCCAAGACGGATGTTCCCTGGGTGACAGTGGTCATGCCCCATGTCGAATGAGTCGCCGACGTGCCGCACAGTCGCATGGCATCGCATCGCTTTCGACCGGACGCTACAGGACCACAGTGTCGAGGATACGTTCTGGCGCTACAATTGTAAAATCAATTTATATCCAACCACCCATCCAGCCATCCATCAATCAACCAACAAACCAATCATTAAATCAATCAAACGATCCATCAGTCCACAAGTAAAACATTTTATAGACAACAATGAAATCGGACAGTCAATCAAATTCACCATAAATGATTGATTATATACAATCACTCTGCATAATTACCTTAACGCCGTAGGAGTGGCCGTCGCTGGAAACCAGAAGACGTCCACCTCTCTTACTGCCAGTCTCGAAGATCTCAAAATCCATGGGATCTTCGGGCAAAATTGTATCGTAGATGTCATCGTCGTCTCCCTCAATTGTACTGAAATAAACGAGTTAATAGTGCCAAAAGTTATAAAACTTCTCTCAAAACCATCCCCTCCATTACCACGGTCGACTCCATGACTCCAAGGCTGGGTGTGGCGCAGCTTCCAGGTCCATCATCATCCCGTCGGCGCCGGCGCGGACAACAATGGACTCGTACTATGGATAAGAGTAAAACTAATAGGAGGGATTCGTTTCCCTCGACTATATGCACAACTGGATTATGGACAGACGGACGGACGAATATAAATATAATAATAAGATTAAAGCAAGTAAATACAATATATTTTAAGAATAAAAGCGAATAGACGGGATTCGTGTCCCTCGACTATATACAAATATTCTATGTAGAAAACATGCCTTTAAAGTTTCACCATAATTGGTTGACGGACAGGAGGACGGACAATGCCATATCACTTACGCTAATATGCATGTACTGTAATATATAATAAACTCCCTTGTGGATGTATGCAAGTACGTACGCACACAAATGAGGTTGGCACATCTGGCTCCAGGACAGGTGGAACTTCCAACCATGCGGCGTCCGTCTCGTCGTCTATGCAGTACAAGAAGGTGGTGGCATCCTCCAGGACAGGCGGTTGGTCCTCGTCACGGCCTTACACAATTGTACTCGCCTCACACTACAACGTATATCTCCATAAATGAAATCAATAAAACCTTTTATAGTTTTCGTAAATGATGTCAATATAACAGAGCATATGTGGATTTACATTTCCGCATATGCTCGGCAATTTCGCCAACTTTCAACTCCATTTACAAAACAAATCGTTATTTTGGTAGACCATTTTCGGCAAAAAACGGACATGCAGTTATGTGTTTTTCTCAGAGCTTGGTCCAATTATTTTGAAAAATGTTACATTATAGTATAGGGTAAACTATTTTCGTTCCATCGTATAGGAAACCTTTATATAATACCTCATTCCAGCGTTGCATTGACTTTATTTATGCAAAATGCGTGTTCAACCAATATTATATAACTCTAATAATTATTTTCTACTTCAACACATAAATCGCATAGGTGACTTATACCCGTGACATTTTCAACTAATGTTACCTGTTTCAATCCACACCTCTTGCGCGTGAAGGCTATGTAGTCGGTCTCAGATTCAGGCACATATGGCAAATGGTGTGTGTTCACTTTATGTTTGATGTCGGATCTAAATCTATTTTTTCTTTCGCACACGATGGCACCGGCCGATGATTTCTTTGTAAATGGTGCCCAAAGTTGTCCCCCGGGCCATTTAAAGACCACACCCAATGGGCGTGGATTTGAGATAGTAGGGATTTGTACAATTGTTAAATGGTAACCGATTGTAATGCTTTTGGTGTGGATTTGTAGGTTTTCAGGTGTGCTGAGGCCGATAAAATAAAAATCAAAATCAAATATGGCCACTATAAGGTTTAAAATTCAAAATGGCCGCAAAATTAATGCAATGTTGCCTTTATTAATTTAATAGCTGAAATGGGTCATTTAAGTTCACTTGAGATGCGTGTATTCCTTGTTCTTGACATAGGAGCTCAATAATAATAAATACCAAACTTAAAAATGGTTTCCATAATACTATATAAAAATCAAAATGGCCGCCAAAATAATATGATTCTGCACGGATGGGTGAAACTTGTTTATTATATACATATTGGAAATTACTATCTGCGCCTATTGTGTGAAATATAGTCACGATATAGTTAAACAGGGAATTACTGCCTGTTCCTGTGCCTATTTGGAGTAATATACTAGTGGTCACGAGACGAGTACACTGGAGGGACACTAACACTAATGTGTGAATTACTGCCTGCTCCTGCGCCCAACTGGTGTAATATAATAATGGTCACGAGACGGGTACACAGGTACTCTAACCACTAATGTGTGAATTACTGCCTGCTGCTGCGCCCAACGGGTGTAATATACTAGTGGTCGCTAGACGGGTACACATGTACTCTCACACGAATGTGTGAATTACTGCCTGCTCCTGTGCCCGACGGGTGTAATATACTAGTGGTCAGTAGACGGGTACACAGGGACTCTAACACTAATGTGTGAATTACTGCCTGCTCCTGCGCCCAACTGGTGTAATATACTAGCGGTCGCTAGACGGGTACACAGGCACTCTAACACTAATGTGTGAATTACTGCCTGCTCCTGCGCCCAACGGGTGTAATATACTAGTGGTCAGTAGACGGGTACACAGGGACTCTAACACTAATGTGTGAATTACTGCCTGCTCCTGCGCCCAACGGGTCTAATATACTAGTGGTCAGTAGACGGGTACACAGGGACTCTAACACTAATGTGTGAATTACCGCCTGCTCCTGCGCCCAACTGGTGTAATATATTAATGGTCGCTAGACGGGTACACAGGGACTCTCACACCAATGTGTGAATTAATGCCTGCTCCTGCGCCCAATGGGTGTAATATACTAGTTTTAACGAGACGAGTACACAGGGACTCTGACATTAATGTGTGAATTACTGCCTGCTCCTGTGCCTATTGGGTGTATTATATTCGACTACACATGTAGGCTATGTCTCGTACAATGGGATGCGTTGAGTGTGTAACAGCGAAATGTCTATCAATGTAAACCTCTTCATCTTTCATCGTCTGAGCTTTCCTCGCTTTCTGGTGCTACACAATCCTCATCAGAGTCTGTAGCATCAACATCAAACAGAAAACCGTCTAGAATGTCTGGATGTCTTCTGGGGTGACAGCCGCTGATGTTTCAGTCAGTGGTAGCTGTGGATGCTCCACAGACGGCATGCGATCCAGTTCGTCATTGTGAGGTAATGCGTTCCCTTCGTACCAAATTGGCACAGGGATGCCATTCTCAAGTTCCCAGCCATATGCCAGTACATCCAGTTGGTGGTATGTATTGTTCAAACAATTTACCATCCCGTTTGCAACGAGGTTGGCACGCTGGATTGCATATTTCAGAGATAGTCGATCTGGTGGTAGCCTCTTTAATGGCGTGAATGTACGCTTACTTCCCTTCCCGGAAAAGAGCATAGCATATCGACTATCTCCGGGTGTCTTCTCTTTTTTCGGCCGGTTGTAGATAACATGTAGGAGAAAGTATGTGACCTCGTTGACATCGGCCTCAGTAGTCTCTAAGCTTGACAACAGTGACAATATATGTGAATTATGTTGCATTTTCCTGAAGCATCGGTATTTGGACCGACCGTAGAAAGGCTGTGTAAAGTCACACCCAGTCGTCAGCACATGGAATGCCGGAAGACGTTTACATATATCATCTCCCAGATGTTCTGCTAAAGCTTTGACATTGTGATATGTTATACCACATTTTCATGACGCAGTCCCCTGTCTGAAATATAAACTGCTATCACATTTGCCAGAAACAAACAATAGCAGTACATGTATATATATATATATACATATCAGTGTCATCAGCTACAACACATACACCCGCGCATGTCTGGTGGAGGCATAGACTGTGTGATGTGCCAGTCTGGGATCAGCTTCCTTCTGCTGCGAACACAGTTCAGGTACGTCAACTGCGGGCTGAGAATCATCTGCTAGCAGATGTATAAGCTGAATTGTATTGCTGTCATTCGTAAGGAAGTCGTTCCAATCTTGCACCTTTGGTAACCTTTGCCCGAGATCTGCTATGTGTCTCTCTCTTGCCCTGTCAGGTCAGGACAAGTACACGTTTCCATCGGCTGGACGATAATCATCAACAAGGTGAATGGTTGAGCCTGGCAAAGTTCTTAGATACACCACAACCCTGTTTGCCCATGATCTGAATGTGTTAGGTACAAGCCCAGTTATTGTAATTACACGCACGACTCTCATTGCATTCACTATACTACATTCAATTTCTGTCGGCACAGTGGCAGTTGGTGGTTCTGGGGCAAGGTGCTGTGCATTGTTTCTGAACGATGATTTCGCTGATATTCTACTCAGACCTAATTCACTGTAAATAGCCCATGGTTTGCTTGTAATCGGTCAATCCATGATAGGGCGCAGATTCAACTTTCGAGCGTCATAGTCGGCTAGGATTGTTGCAAATGATCTCCCTTCGTCTTCTACTATTGGACATTTTCTTCTTCGTCTAGCGAGTTTATCAAAAAGGAAAAAACTGGTTGTCGTTTGATTGGATCATGGTACCCTGTAGTCGGTCGGTGCAGGTGCAGGGTGTGTCACCTGTTTCTATAGATTCAGACCTATTGTGTGTTGTCGCCTGCTGTGGGTCTGTTTGCAGTTGTTCGTCAACCACTGTTATTCGCTGTATAAATTCTTTGCTTGCTTTAGCCCCACGTTATTTTGTGGTCACTACACTGTTTGCCATTTCTTCTGAAGCTACTATTCCAGTGGATATGTTTATGAGTGGCTGGCTTGGAGACCAAAGGTCGGGAACCCAAGTGTGTAACCCCACTGCAATTCGTTCAACAGCAGTTTCATCCTTTTTCATCCGTTTACTACCGAGTTCCACATGCTTAGAATGTGCGTCCTTCTTCACTATGTCATCGAAATGCTGCTTGAGGGCTGCTAGGTAGTGGTTGATCCGGACCCATCGCGCACTTGCGCCATCATTCTCTGTCTTCGTGTGCTTCTCACCCCCATCAACGAGATATTGGTATGCACTGGGATTTCGAGTCTTCAGATTTCTCATATCAAGTTAGAAGTAGCTCATGTTTCGGGCATAATTCTGGCGATTCAACCCAAATGTATAGACTCTAGAAATCCCTCCCCAAGTACCTGTGCGTTGGAAATGGATAATGTTCAAGAGGATATTCACCATCTCTATGAACGAGTTCATCCATGTAGCCATTCCTCCCATCAGTGTAGGTGGCAGCGTCATGTTTGGGTGACTTACCACCTTGTCAAGGTTACCCGGTGTTTGTTCACGGCGAAGGTTATCTATGGCTGATGCCAGAGCATCCATCTGCGTATAAGCCTGATTGGCATGTATCCCCAATTGTGTGTTTGGTTCTTCATCCAGAATCACACTTTCAGCTTCGTGTGTGTTACCCATGTCACCTGCATCGCCATCTTCCCATTGGACAGTTGACTCTGAGACAATGATTCATGAATCTCGATGCACTCCATTTGAGTGTCAGCCTCATTGGATTGTTTCGTCGACAATATACTTATTTGTCCTTCATCCAGAATCACACATGTAGCTCCACGTGTGTCAACCATGCCATCTGGATCGGCATTTTCACATTGAATAATTGATTGTCTGTCATCAGATTGATGCTCAGGGACCACAGTGTTCACTATTCTGATGGCGAAGTGACATTACTGATGGTAATATAATATGCCTATGTCAGGTCATAAATAGAGTATGATCATGATCTACACTGGTCAAAACAGTGATAGATTCATTTTGTTCAAATAAGCATATGCAGTATTTGTATACACCATTTTGCCATTTAAAGCTAAGCGACCAGTAAGTATAATATCTAGTCAGGTAGAATGCCATGGAATATAGGTGGAGTGAGAGGGACGGTGCGTGGGCAGGTGGCGGGGTGTTTAAATGTATTATTGGTGAGACGTATTAATATAATGGTTGAATCATATATATACAACATTGAAGTTATTTTAATCGCCTTGCTGTATGTCAATGCATCCATACAAATATATATAATTAACAATTTTCACAAATCTTGAACATAATTATAATATTTCGGAGGCCATTCTGATTTTTATGTCTATTATGACGGCCATTTTGAATGTTATTTTTATTATCAGCGAACATGTATGTCAGAAATAACAACGATACACATCTATAATTAATTGGAATGACCCATTTCAAACATTATAAACAAAGTACGCAATTTTACACTTTTTTCGGCGGCCATTTTGAATTTTAAACCATATGATGGCCATATTTGATTTTGATTTTTGTTTTATCGGCCTCAGCACACCTGAAAACCTACAAATCCACACCAAAAGCATTACAATCGGTTACCATTTACAATTGTACAAATCCCCACTAGCTCAAAACCACGCCCATTGGGTGTGGTCTTTAAATGGCCCGGGGGACATCTTTGGGCACCTTTTACAACAAATCGGCCGGTGCCATCATGTGCGAGAAAAAATCGATTTAGATCTGACATCAAACATAAAGTGAACACCATTTCCCATATGTGTGTCACAAATTGACGAGTTCGTTGGATAGGTCGGCAGATGGATCTGATGGCTAAGACTAGTGAACACAGTTGGATTAGGTGTAGCATGTATATTATGGTTAAAACACGTCGTCAAGTAAAATATGATTACTATTTTACACACAAGTACAAGTGAACCCCTCAACACTTCAACACAACCACATGTCAAATAACCACCCTGCTTATGAGTGTATCATTTCATAACACAATTCCAAAGTGTCTCATTACCCCACATAATGTTACAAGTGTCAACTACCCCACAACTGTTCACAAGTGTCTAATTCCCACACAGGATCATAAGTGTCTAATTTCCCACATAAGTGTCTTAAGTCCCACACCAGTTCATAAGTGTCTAATTCCTCACAAGTGCACAAATCCCACACAGTTCATAAGTGTCTAATTCCCCACACAAGTGTATAAATCCCACACAGTTCATAAGTGTCTAATTCCCCACATAAGTGTCTAAATCCACACACAAGTGTCTTAAGTCCCACACAAGTGTATAAATCCCACACAGTTCATAAGTGTCTAATTCCCCCCATATCAATTCATAAGTGTCTAATTCCCAACACAAGTGCGCAAATTCCACAGTTCATAAGTGTCTAATTCCCCACACAAGTGTATAAATCCCACACAGTTCATAAGTGTCTAATTCCCCACATAAGTGTCTAAATCCACACACAGGATCATACGTGTTACATTAGCAACTGTATTAACTTCTCTCTAGATTCCATTGTCAGTGAGTGTGAATATACAGGACGATAGTACTCAATAATACACCCGGCCACCTCAGGACATGTAATGGTCCACACAGGACAAGTCACGGCCCACACAGGACACGTAATGTTCCACACAGGTCAAGTATTGGTCACCCAGGAAAAGTAATGGTCCACACAGGACAAGTAACAGTCCACACAGGACAATGTTCCACACAGGACAAGTAACGGTCCACACAGGACAATGTTCCACACAGGTCAAATATTGTTCCACATCGGACAAGGAATGGTCCACACAGGCCATTCACAGTCCATACAGGACACGTAATGTTCCACGCAGGTAGTGTAAGGTCCATGCCTCAGAGTATAGTCCCCCACTCATGGAAACGTAATAATGGAAAGTTCTTACATATTAGCCCAGGAACAAACGGTCTCAACAATGCACATGCAGGCTCGCTTCCTCGCCTCGCTGCTCTCACATGCCCGTAGCACGGCCACCCCCAAAAACCACAGTTGGATAACTCAGTCTGCTGTCTCTAATACAAGTATTGTTGTTGCCTAGTCGAGATTCAAATGTCCACTGTCCACAATGACCCCACTTCAACTCATGTACAATGCACATGTCCAAACCCACAGGTAACCTGCTTGACCACTCAAAAAACCAATACACAGGAATGTCAACATGTATCTCCCAGTAGATATTCACTCACTACATACATGTACACTACCGTATTTGACCACCTATGTGTCCAGTGTCCAGCAAACCATATATACCTATATACCCAACAATGAATATTGTGGCAATGTGCCTGAATCTGAGACCGACTAATGGTACTCCCATCCTTGCGGGCGCGACGGTACTCCGACAGTGATACACCTGAATTAAATTGAAATTATAACTGAAATCACAAAGCTAATATTATATTAATATCGAGACGCTGAAATTTAATTAAAATTCGAATTAAATTTATTAAAAGTAGAAATCAATATTCCTTTTGAGATTGAAGAACCTAACAAAATAATGACTAATATAAAACTTATTAAATCAAATTAATTAATTTAATGTTAGCAGAGACTTGATAACGCACGTCGAACAATCAAATAATTAATTTATTGTTAGCAGATACTTGATAACGCACGTCGAACAATAGAATAACAGTACAATACATATACTCTATAAGACCTTGCAATCAAATAAATAACAGTACAATATATACTCAACTCGACTCGCATACACTTGCCTGTATCGCATATCGTGCATTATTAAATTACATTATAATTTTCAGAAGAGAAATTGCACATCGGAATATCATTAACAGTACAATACATATATTCTACAATAATTTTACAACTTACCACATATACTTACCAGTATCACAAGTGACATGTTCTGTGAGTCGTTTCGCCACATATCGTGCACAGTATCCCCTGCTGTCGAGACCTAACCTGTTGTGAGCACGCAACGCAGGCAGACTCCATTATTTTACAAAATTAGAAACAAAAAATGCAGACAATAAATTTATCAAAAATAAATCGATCAAGTCAGACGATGAAATAATTATCAGCTATCATATGTTCATGAAAACGGATAGAAAGCAAATGTAACGGAATATTTGTTTTTTTATCTTATATTTAAGAGTAGGAATTGACTCGGGGACCTTCCAAACCCGGGCATTTCAGCCCAAAAATGACCGTTGGCCCGTTTGTTTCCGAATTTACTAATATCTGTCATTCAGTCGAAATATTTGCATTAAATGAAGGAGGAAATGAGGCGATTAATTTAACCTAGCTAGTTCATTCTCCTATCGCACGAAGCCGGTATGTAAGACCGTGAACAAGGCTGAGTGTGAGTGCATGTGATATATGGAGACTCAGCCGTAACAGTGTTATCCTATATAATGATGATCTTTGACGGTTGGTCAGGCAGGGAATGATGGATATTGGGTTATGCAAAGTATGATGTAATATGTTTTCGGGCCCAGCTACTGTCGTTTCGCGGCTTATCGTTATATACGAGTTGCTATTATTCGAGTTAAGATGCGGCGTTTATCTGTTGTTATTTGGTTAGATGATGTCCAATGGTTTTCACATATTCTGAAGACGAAAGAAAAAGAGAAGATAATACACGGCGGTATAGTAATTGCCCATATACATGTATTAGTGAGTGGCGTGTGTTTGCAAGTATCAGGCTAACAGTTGTTCTACTAGTTTATAGTTTCGTGGAATTGATAAGGAAATGGTCACGTACCATACCGCCGGTCATGGTCCAACAATGTTAAAGTTTGATTTCAGACGATGCAGATTACAGTCAATAATGTTTAATCAGCGTAATGCGGGCGGCCAATTCCGGTCTAAACTCCATTTCTCCGTGAGATGAATGGTGGGGAAACCGGAGTACCCGGGGAAAACCACCTCCTCCGGCAAGTAATGACAACTTCACATACGTCGGTGTAGAGGTGAAGAGCTGTGATCGAACAGCTACCGGGGACCAATGCCGGCGATTTACTGCCGGTCCAAGTAACGGCATCAACTATTGACACTCCGACACGCGTCGCTCACTCGTGCCCGGCGCCCGGCCACACCGCAGCGATGTCCATTTGTTTTTCGTTTTTCTTGTGTTTTTTTTTATGCCACCGGGTTTCGAAGAAACGGCTGGCATATAGTGTTTGGACCGTCCGTCTGTCAGTCTGTCCGTCCGTCCGTCACACTTTTCGGTTAACCACTTTGTCACAGTTTCTCAAATATGCTGCAGGTGGCATCCGCGTTCGACAGACGCATTTCTTGTTTATCTTATATTTAAGGGTAGGAATTGGCTCGAGGACCTTCCAAACCCGGGCATTTAAGCCCAAAAAAGGCAGGCCCGTTTGTTTCCGAATTTACTAATATCTGCCATACAGTCTAAATATGTGCATTAAATGAAGGAGGCAATGAGGCGGTTAATTTAACCTAGCTAGTTCATGCTCCTATCGCACGAAGCCGGTATGTAAGACGTGAAAAAGGCTGAGTGTGAGTGCATGTGATATATGGAGACTCAGGCGTAACAGTGCGCAGCTACTGTCGTTTCGCGGCTTATCATTATATACGAGTTGCTATTATTCGAGTTGAGGTGTGGCGTATGTTGTTATTTGGTTAGATGACAATGTGTTTCACATATTCTGAAGACGACAGCAAAAGAGAAGATAAAACACGGCGGTATAGTAATTGCACATAAATTAGTGAGTGGCGTGTGTGTGCAAGTATCAGGCAAACAGTCGTTCTGCCAGTTTATAGTTTCGTGGAATTGATAAGGAAATGGTCACGTACCATACTGCCGGTCATAGTCCAAAATGTTAAAGTTTGATTTCAGACGATGCAGATTACAGTCAATAATTATTAATCAGAGTAATGCGGGCGGGCCAATTCCGGTCTAAACTGCATTACTCCGTGAGATGAATGGTGGGGAAACCGGAGTACCCGGGGAAAACCACCTCCTCCGGCAAGTAATGACAACTTCAAATACGTCGGTGTAGAGGTGAAGAGCTGTGATCGAACAGCTACCGGGGACCAATGCCGGCGCTTTACTGCCGGTCCAAAACACGGCATCAGCTACTGACACTCCGACACGCGTCGGTCGCTCGTGCCCGGTGCCCGGCCACACCGCAACGATATCCATTTGGTTCTACAACATATCTTTTAAAAGAAGAGAACATGTATGACAGGAGACGATTGGCTGCCATCATTAACCTCGACCATTGGAAAAACATATAGGGTGCGGTCACCAGTATTGGAAGACCATTATTGGTCAGTGGGAGTTGGGGTAGAGGTTGCAAGTTGTCCTAGTCCATGTATATGGTGTCATCGGAATTGTGTATGGTACAGAGGGAGTGAGCAGAGTGGGCAGTGATATGTATATTTATGATTACATAGGTTCATATATTTATATATAGTGTGGCAAATAATGGTTGCCATACTAGTTATAATATGCTATGCTTGGAGATTGGGTTTGCGTTAATTTATTTTTCTAGTTTAACTTCATGTGTTAGCCCACACGAGCCTGTACATATCGTCTCGTTAATTTCCCAGTACTAATCCTCGATAAGGCAGTCCATACCAGAGAGATTTTCCCGGGCCAGTTCCGATCGAGTACATACCCATTGGATGGGGGAGAGATCACTTGTCGTATATTTATATATACAGCCTGATACTAATAGGTAATAGACTTTTTCAGATTGGGTTTGTCTTAATTTATTTAGTCTAACTTCATGTGTTAGCCCACACGAGCCTGTACATATTGTCTCGTTAATTTCCCAGTACTAATCCTCGATAAAGCAGTCCATACCAGAGAGACTTTCCCGGGCCAGTTCCGATCGAGTACAGACCCATTGGTGGATCACTTGTCTTATATTTATATTAGTTATATGTTGTTATGTTTTGAGATTTGGTTCTGATTGGGTTGGGCTACCGCACCCCACCTAATACATGTTAACGTTAACTATGTACATCCTAACATAAGCTGCGAACATGGATCTTACAACATTGGCAACCAGTGACGATATTTACAGTAGTTTTCAGATCTGGGATGGGGACAATGGGGCCTAGTGTCACTGACGTAACTTAGCTAGGACAACTCCATCGGATTTTTATTTTGTTCCTACCCTCAGTACCGGTGTATACGTGTTTACATGTATTGTATTTTTAAAGTACGATTGGAGCAGCGGTATCATGTTATATTTTATTCCAATACCCTGTCGCCTTAATGTATTTTAGTACAGCTAAGTGTATTTCCGTTTCACATTCTTTAGGGGGGAATATTAAATTATATGGGGACGATATAATATTATTTGTTAAGCAAACAGCTGCTAAATCTTTTCTTGCTGATTCATGCGTTGGGCAGAAGAAGAAATAGTGGTCCAGTTCTTCTATTTCGTCTTCATCGCACTGACTACAGTTTATATCTATATCAATATTGCTGCCCTGTGGATAACGATTTTCCTTTATACCATTTCTGCCTAATCCAAGTCGTGTGATTATTCTGTCTACCCGCCTATCCTTACTGTATAATTTACACGTAACTGGGATTGTGGGAATCATTGATTGAAGTATGTGCCCACCGTGCTTACTTTCATGAATGTTATTCCAACGTGTTTGCCATATGTATCTTACATTTTTGCTAATGACAGAATATATTTCTCTATGAGTAGGTAATATATTTCTCTACGAGTAGGTAGTGTTAATTCATCGGTGCCTGTCAAATGTGCTGAAGCAGCCGCGCGATCTGCTTCTTCATTACCGGGTATTCCAATATGGGAAGGGACCCAGTCTATATTTATAAGCTTGCCCTGTTCCACTGTTCTGCTTATTAGTGTCTTAATGTTATGTATTTTGTCGGTTCTCGTTTTAGATGTACCGGAATTAATAGCTTGAACAGAGCTTAATGAATCTGTTATAATTATGGTGTTTTTGTAATCATTTAGCGTAAGATTGTATATAATGGCATTTTCCATGACAATAAGCTCTGATGTAAATACACTTAGAGTTGATGCCAACATATATTGTTATATATGACCTAGCTGAGGTACCACAAAGGCAGCTGATGCTATTCCTAATTCGGAGTTTTTGCTACCGTCCGTGTATATCTGTAGCGTGTCTTTCCAATGGTGGTGAATGTAATCTGTTGCGTTTTTAAGGCTGAAGGCTGGATCCCTATTCTTATCTATTATTATTTCTGAAAGGTCAGATCTTGCTGTGATTTCAAATGGGTAGTAAGGTATGTGTGTGAAGAATGGTTGTATTTTACAGTCATTTAGTCCATATTCTTTTTTTAGGCTTATTGTGTTCATTGCATAACATGTTTTTATTTTATTAGTGTTAGATTGATACTTGTTAGCATTAGGTTGATGGCTAGTATTTTCGTTAGATGTTTTATTCGGTTTACTACGACCTTTTTTAATTCTTAACATGCTGTATTTATATGTACGTTTGAGTTTTATTAGTTCGTTAAGTGGTAGGTTAGCACCATGGGGCTGGGTGCGGGCCCAGTATTTTAGTAAATTACATTCACGGTCACACCGCAGCGATGTCCATTTGGTTCTACAACATATCTTTTAACAGAAGAGAACATGTATGATTAAGGGTTAAACAGGAGGCGATTGTCTGCCATCATTAGCCTCGATCTGTGGAAAACGGAATACGGATGAGCTGGATATTTAAGAGCGACTATCATAATGATGATCAATTAGTGGCTTCACAAATTACACTAATCGGATAATTGGTACTCATTACAAAACGGCTTGAATGAGAGTTTGCAATAACGAGGACATTCAGCATGGCCAGTTGCGTCACGCGGTCTACTAATCAGAACAAAATATAATTGTTATAGATCCATTTTAACTTAATTTGAAGCCGGGTGTGAAGGTGTAAGTCTTGTAATAGGTCCTTGTAATAAAGCTTAATTATCACGATGCAACATTAACATCGGGGCGAAACGACCCACCTCAACCCATATTTGTATGTGGCCTTACAGCCAGGGGATTGCTATTCGGAGGTGGTCTTAAGCACAGGTTCGACTGTATATAAAAAAATAGCAACCATCACAGGCATGCAACCAGCACCTGCCGCCGACCTTTTTCGCAAGTACCTCCCGACGCCGGACGTTTAGAGTGCTTACACATCGTTTTCACCGACGCGAGAGGTATGCGAATGGCGAAATCCCTTAAAAATGGTTAAATAGTGGATAATTGTGGGCTACATGGGTTATATGCAGGGGTATAGACAGTATTTTCATTAAAATCGACCGGAAAATGTCTGAAAAATTCGTAACGGCATGGTTTGTTTACACAGAGGAGACCACAAATCCTTCAATAACTTTTTTGTCACTGCATCTTTTAACAAAATGTCTGCATTCGTAGATCTATGATATATTCCGTCGTGCTATAGGCTATTTGGCTTCCTCGTGTTTTAAATTAATATATTAATAAAACAACGAAAATGTACCTACCTCGTGGCAAATGGCCGTCTTTTTACTCCATTTTACTCACCTTTCAAACGATCCACCCTCTGAATATTACATTCCTCTAGTTAATTACATGTTATTACTTATGAAGATGTGTATGTAATGCATAAAAAACAAATGCTAAGGCCTTACTGGATTCTTCCTGTTTCTATACAGCTCCTTCCCCTCTCCACATACAAAATATGTCGAGTGTTATACAGTTTCCCATAACACCATTTACTACAATTACTCTATTTGAAATATTTAAAGGAGAATATACTAAAACACTGTTTACCACCCATTTCAGTTGGGCTCGCAGCTCAGTACTTTCAGTACTTTGATTTATTTCGTCGACATGCCCGAATTAAATATTCATCAAGAAATGATCGCGTTATCGAAATTAATAAGCCACACCACCTATCACGTGATTTTTCAAAATGGCAGCGTCCACAAAAAAAAATGAATGCGCCAGTGATTTAGAATTTATCGATTAAAAGTCACCCACATGTTACATATTAAAAAAACAAACATTTTAAATCATAAAATATGCATTACACAATGTGTGTGTAATAGTATGTTTTTTATTAACTAAATCGTCCAATATTGATCAAAAATCTACTTTGAAAACGGCAAAATTTAACATTGGGTCAGAATGCAAACCGTAAATCGGGGAAAACTATGGTGTACGAACGGGGTCAAAACTAAATTTACAGGTGCAGCTATCAAAATATACAGGTGCACCTGTAAATATACAGGTGCGGCTGTAATAAATACAACTGCACCTGTAAATCTACAGCTGCACCTGTAAAAATACAGCTGCACCTGTAAAATATACAGCTGCATCTGTAAATATACAGCTGTACCTGTATAAAATACAGCTGCACCTGTATTTTGTATAGCTGCACCTGTAAATGTATAGCTGCACCTGTAAAATGTACAGCTGCAGCTGTAAATGTATAGGTGCACCTGTAAAAAATACAGCTGTACCTGTATTTTTATAACTGCTCCTGTAAATGTATAGCTGCCCCTGTACAGCTGCAGCTGTAAATGTATAGCTGCACCTGTAAAAAATACAGCTGCACCTGTATTGTTATAGCTGCATCTGTAAATGTATAGCTACACCTGTAAAAAATACAGCTGCACCTATACATTTACAGCTGCACCTGTACTTGTACAGCTGCACCTGTATTATATACAGGTTCACCTGTATATTTGTGTAGAACAATCAAAACTTCGATATCATATCACATTTACTTCGTGATCAATGTTATCATGGTTATGTAAACGCATGTTTCGTACATATGGATTCATACCCAGTCCAGTTCGTATCCAGTAAATTCGTACCAAGTCCTATTCGTGCGACAATGCATATGTTACATGTAGTATGTCAGTCACTAACTACATGTATATAATAATACATGTTGCGCGCCTCGATATTTGGCAATGAGGGTACGGTTGTATGTATGTACGCTATTGACTGCTAAAGTTTGTGGATTATCTTATCGTACATACATTAGAAACCGTTACAACCATACAGTGACAGAATTGGAAGCGAGAACAGGCACCGATATTATCAACAAACTAAGTAAGGACTTCCGACTTAAGTCTGAACTTATCTCAACAGAGCAGGCTCAGCCCTTTTCCCAAGCAATGAAAAAATCATCTTTATTTGCTAAATATAGAAACTATATCTAATCAGGACAACACTCGGGCATAGGTACGTGTGTTTAATTTACCGTTATATACTGCTCGTCAATGAAAACGCACCAGGATGGCAATCGGGTATGTGTTAATATTTTCATCAAAATATTGTTTATGAGAGTTTTTAAAAATGATATCAGTTGCTATATGGCTTTGAAAAATATGTAACTACATAGGACAGGTTGTTTGATGACTAATGCAGTGTTTGATTAGTTCTTGTAGCGTTCTGTCACCCGTGTAACGCGACTTCTACGCAGGATTCCTCAGGGCAATGGACAAATCAGGAATACGTTGCGGTGCTATGAACTTGGTCATCATTGTGTTTGTGTCGGTACACTAAAAAACGATGTGTACAGCATTATCTGTGCTAGAAATGAGTCAATGCGGAGAAAACGTCAAATTTGCTATTGACGTTACTAAAATTTAGTGTGTACAATTCTGTGTTAGTCATTCTCCAGCCCATTATATTGATACTCATACGAAGGTCATGTTTGTTGCAACAAAACGCATCTGTTAATTAAATAAAACGAAGTTCAGCCCTTTAAGACGGCTGGCTTGATGCCGTTCAACAGTATTTGTACAGGTGCAACTATATTTTGTACAGGTGCAGCTGAATTTTTTACAGGTGCAGCTGTATTTTTACAGGTGCAGTTCTAATTATTCATCTGATTGGAGCATAATTTTGACCCAGGCAAATCAATATACAGGTGCACCTGCATATATAGCTGCACCTGTATTTGTACAGGTGCAGCTGTATTTCTAACAGGTGCAGCTGTATTTTTACAGGTGCAGCTATATATTTACAGATGCAGCTGTATTTTTTACAGCTGCACCTGTATATTTACAGGTGCACCTGTATATTGTTATAGCTGCACCTGTAAATTTAGTTTTGACCCCGTTCGTACACCATAATTATACACATCTGTCCGCCTTGGTCCGCACCAACATATATCACATAAAACACTTTAAAATTCGGCATTTTGGATTTATATGTCCGTTGATGGAAGGTCTTCGAGCCAATTCCCACCCTTAAATATTAGCTAAATGAAATTAAAGAAACGGGGTTTATGGGCTTTGTGACTAGTATAGCTCCTGATCAAATATGACACGCATGTCAGTAGCCCGATAATAATATAATTATATTGCTTGTTTGAAGCATGATGAATGTTTTATTGATGTAATGGTGATCAAATTCGTAACGGCATGGTTTGTTTACACAGAGGAGACCACAAATCCTTCTATCACTTTTGTGTCACTGCATCTTTTAACAAAGTGTCTGCATTCGTAGATCTATGATATATTCCGTCTTGCTATAGGCTATATGTCTTCCTCTTGTTTTAAATTAAAATATTAATAAAACAACGAAAATGTACCTACCTCGTAGCAAATGGCCGTCTTTTCACTCCATTTTAGATAGCATCTCGTTACAACGAAATGGCATCTCTTTCCCACGAGAAAGCATCTCGTTACCACGAGTTAGCTATGTCGTCCCCCCCCACCCCCCCCCCCCTCCCCCCCCCCCCCCCCCCCCCCCCCCCCCACCCCCCCCCCCCCCCCCCCCCCCCCCCTATGTCGTGGAACGACATAGCATCTCGTTCCTTCGTGATAGCATCTCGTTCCCACGACATAGGTAGCCAATGAAAATGAGGCATAATGACCGCCATATTTCTTTCAGCCAGAGTTGAATATAGTCCGGCAGCCAAAAGCCGATTTTGGGATTTACCTTTTGAATAACATTGTTTTTTATTACTGATTTTGCATGTCCATGCCTTCTTGTTTTGAAATCCAACTGATGAAAAACTGTCACCCTTGAGAAATTTGCATAAATTAAAGATGGCGGCCATATAGTGTGCCATATAGTAGCATTCACATGAG
Source organism: Conchocele bisecta (assembly GCA_029237695.1). NCBI lineage: Eukaryota > Metazoa > Mollusca > Bivalvia > Lucinida > Thyasiridae > Conchocele > Conchocele bisecta. Next base: position 204,750,358 of record CM055265.1, on the reverse strand, counting down.
GAAATTAAGTAATTTAATATCGTAAACTGGGTATATTTGACATAGTGATGAAAATTGGCAACTTTAAAATTCAATTCCTTAACTGCGATATGGAAAAAATCCAAGATGACTGCCAAAATGTGATCATTTTACGTAATTTCACTAGTTCGTCACAACAAAGAGTATTATTTTTATAATCTTGAGTTTACTGAAACAATGAGTGTTTGTTTTTGTAACTTTTCAGTGAAATTGAATAATAGTCTAAATAGCAGAACTCAAAAATGACCGCCAATTATAAATATATTACATTATACGTGCAATCGTATCTCTACATAAGAAAACATATATAATTGCACTCAGACCATGTATTAGAGCAAATGAGCAATCGAATATTTAATTTAGATACAAAATTATTTTAGTACCTTAGGTACGCAGATAGATCTTTGTTTGAACAGCATTAGTCCAAGATGGCCGCCAACTATATTGATGTAGCAAATAGCTTATCTAATTACACTCGGATGTCACATCTAAGTATTAAGTCAAGAAGATTGTTTTCTCAAGTTAATATACACCATTAGACAACGTTCAATAACAGAAGTCCGGATAATAATATGGTACATTTTACTAGTAATCAAATCATATACTGATATACTATTTAAAATAGTACATTTGGTTATATACGTTGGATTATTCAGTTTATTTTGGAAAGCCTTCTTGTCTTGCCATTCCACATCAATATTCATGCTGAAAATATTCTGACACCAAATCCAAGATGGCTAGCAAATTATGTAATTATAACTTATATAGTGGGGCGTTGGCAGGAAGATGTAGTGAGGAACTTTATAGTAAACTTTAATGACTTCCTAATTTGAATGAATACAAGAGGTTTTCTTTCATCCCATTGGTTCCACAAGCTTCAATATGCTCTACATGTTCACTGTGAAATCACACGAATTGGCTTGGCTAATCTGGCTAGTACAAATGGACGATACATATATATATTTCCAGCATTCCATTAGCGTTATTCAAGTTTCTGGCTAACATTACTTGCGTTAAACCAGTTTAACATGCATACATTGTGACATAAGTTTGTTTCTGCGAAATGTACAGACTTTCCACAAAAGGACGGTATGTACATAGTGATTGATGTACAACCTGTTGATATCATTTATCATTTGGTAAACTGCAAGTAACTTATAGAAATTCAAATTGTTATTGATTAGGTAGAGCAAAATATATTTGTATGATGAGATAATGTAATGTTTCTATACCATTCTTCTTTTCAATGATAAGTCGGAATTCAACGTCTGACATACATGTGCAGTTGATTTTATTACATAAAGCTCAATATGGAGTGCATGCATATGATAGTTTTAAATAATAAGATTTGAAATTGTCAGAGTACGTAAATGCTGAACATAGAAATCAAATTGAATCGCAAATTCAATAATTCTGAGAAAAACACTGATATAATGTAGATTAAATACCATAGTGTGGACACAACTAATACACTTATAAATGATATGTATGACATTCATTCCAGTTGTTCCACTACTACGTACTCTATCAAGGTAACAATAACTGTTATAGTCATTGGAGACAGCAATAAATATAATACACAACAATATATACAACATGACAGCATTCAAGGTACCATACAATGGAGTCCAGTAATCACGAAATTTACTATACTTATATGACAATGCGGAACAACGTAACTGTCATCCCTTGCGGCTAGAGTCTTTGTGTCATCATATCTTCTTCTTTTCTCATAGTCAAATCTACAATATTAACTTTCATTTCATGTATACTGTGTATTTCGTTGTGATTAGTTTGTCTTTATCGTATGCTATATTATTCTTTTTTGATTGCCTTGTACATATGTTGCTGTCCTTTTGAAGCATGATGGCGATGTAAGCGGGAGGTTTGTTAAACAGGTTCAACCATACAAGTGGTCTGTTTTATGCACTGTCCTGTCAAATGTAGCATCCTTCTTGTCATGTCTCCGTGTAGTGTACTTCATTTGGATTTGATATTCCTGTTACTTTACCAGTAGTTCATAGGGAATAGTTGTTCTTTCGCTTGCTCTGCATTTGTTATACTATTTATGTAGTGCATGTACTGTTGCTTTCGTTTTGGGGCTGTACACCGCTGATCGTGGAGTGCATGTTTCTGCCGCGTGGAAGGTTCTGCGATAACCGATGTACGCATGTCATTTGTTTATTAGGAAGTATTTATTGCGTTGGTTTCTTCTTTTCATAGATTTATGGGTCTCACTTTTCTACTGTGTTCTCTATTTTAATAATCATGTCATTATTATGCGATCGTCATTGACATACATGTGTAGAAATGTTGCAATCTTGACATGATAATCCACGCAACAGCTAAACATATGTTAGCGCTTCATACGCAGTTGTACGTACATACATCGGGTACATAAATTAATAACATCTTGCCTAAGTGAATTAATTACACCAATTGAGTGGATGCATGTGGTGTTCGCCAGAAAAGTGGAACACAAGCATTGTGAAAACACTCCATCTGAACATTTATTTGTCAATACCTGTGTTAACAGATAACATTACACCATTTGTCCGATTTTATCTTTTTTATAAAATAAAGCACATTTGATATATAACGTATGCAATTGCATGGTTATATTGGCTGACAGGTTCATTGGTATGATAACTAATATATTTGCTTAAGACAAACATTATTTGCAAAACCAAGAATGATAAAAAGAAGAAAGCTATCATAAACGATTTTATTGTTACTATAAGGTAATCTAGTTATATTGGAATACGAACTTGGAAGTCTGCTACATGTAGTGACACATGTGTGAGCGTACATGTATAACACAGTTATAGAGAATGTTATGTTATTCACAAGTAAAATATTGCTATAACATTGTGCTCCCTATGGAGCTGGACTATGTCGTATCCGTCTTCAGCAATACGGTATAAACCAGATATTTCCTGTTCCCGCAGGGGAATGGTAGCGGGCCCTCGTAAATCGGGGTAGGGAAATTTAACGACTATATCTACTTGGCAATGAAAAGACGACAGTGACGAGATTTTAGTAACATCTGATATTTTGATAATAGTTCTAACATGCAGTATTACTCAACGTGTACAATTAAAGAGTGGTGACAAACTCTGATAACAACGATGATGGTGATCTGATTATGGACAGATAATGACTAATATGAGATGTACACATGGCAAGATACAAAAGCACAACAGGCGACTGTGTGAGTAAGCAGACTCAAGAAAGGATATTAGCGCATGTAAACACGGACTAGATTTATGCTAAAATCTGGCCGAAAATGACACTAACGCAAACCCAAGTCATGGTGGGAAATCACGAAGCTGTGGTGGGAAATAATGCTGGGTGGGGGAGTCACACAGCGGGGATCACGAAGCTGGGGGTGGAAAATAATGCTGGGTGGGGGAGTCACACAGCGGGAATCACAAAGCTGGGGATGGGAATAATGCTGGGTGGGGAAGTCACACAGCGGGAGTCACACAGCGGGGATCACGAAGCTGGGGGTGGGAAATAATGCTGGATGGGGGAGTCACACAGCGGGTAATCACGAAGCTGGGGTGGGTAAATAATGCTGGGTGGGGGGGGAAGTCACACAGCGGGAATCACAAAATCTGGGGTGGGAATGGGGGAATGAATCTGGGTGGGGAAAGTCACACAGCGTGAGTCACACAGCGGGGATCACGAAGCTGGTGGGGTGGGAAATAATGCTGGATGGGGGAGTCACACAGCGGGAATCACGAAGCTGGGGTGGGAAATAATGCGGGAGTTGGGGAATCACAAAGCGGGGATCACGAAGCATGGAGGTGTGAAATAATGCTGGGTGGGGGAGTCACACAGCCGGGATCACGAAGCGGGGTTGTGAATAATGCTGGGTGGGGGAGTACGCCGCGGGGATACGTAAGCTGGGTGGGAATAATGTGGGTGGGGGAGTCACGCCGCGGGGATCACGAAGCTGGGGTGGGAATAATGTCGGGGTGAAGTCAATAATGCTGGGTGGGGGAGTCACACAGCGGGGTTCAAGCTGGGGTGGGAATAATGCTGGGTGGGGGAGTCACACAGCGGGGTTGAAAGGGAGGGAGCACGAAGCTATGGTGGCGAGTCACACATCTGGGGGGTCAGGAAGCTGGGTGGGGACTAATGTTGGGTGGGGAGTCACACAGCTGGGTGGGGAATTACACAGCAGGTGGGCACACAGCAGGGGTGGGGAGTCACACAGCCGGATGTCACGAAGCTGGGGTGGGAATCATGACACATAGCTGAATGGGGGGCACACAACAGCTAGGACGCGTGACAATGGAATGGGGATCACCTAACAGGGGTGGGAGGGGGCACGAAGTTAGGGTGGGGCGTCACACAGCAGTGGGGTCATGAAGCTCAAATTGGGAATCGTATCGCAATGGGGAAAAAGTGGGTGGGGTAATGGGATATTGGCAATATTATGGTTCCAGCCAATATTAATAATCAATATGCCAGAAAGACGTTCAAATCATCACATCTCACGACTAACGGACCATTGGTAACATCGTCGGTGAGTAATGTTTAAGGGGGGGGGGGATATTTGGGCCTTGGGAGTTCTGAGACGCGAGTTGCGTTTCGAGTAGCGTCGCTCGGGACAAAGTCGCCAACTGACAGATTTCACTCCTATTTATAGGTTTTGTCAGGCCGAGTTGGACAAGTTCCGTGACTTACGGAACTTATCCAACCTCCCGCATAGTGATTGGCTAGATTGTATGGACGGAATATTCCGATCAGACACGAGCCAAAACAAGCACAGCCAGTAAACATGGCGGCTGCATTCAACACACACAGGGAATGCCAACAAACTATTGTGAATTATAACGAACTAAACAAGTTTCCTGCTGTGTGAAGACGACAATCATAAACTAACGGACAAGTGTGAACATTCAGGCATGCATCTGAGATCGTGGTAAGTTGTGTGCACAAAATGACAGACGTGTTTTGTTGTCCAAAATGTGTGATAAATTCGAAGCGAGGAATACGCAATACACAAGCGTGTATAGCAATGCTTCGCTGGCTGGGTCGCTTCAATATGACTTAATTATTAAACGATACTTTCTATAATTTATATGTGGCAGCCGTAATGGACTTCTGCTATTGGAACACGTTTCTAATTACATAACAAGGTTACAAAAGAACACATAAATATGTGTGTTTTCTTTGAAATAGGCCAACGTGACATTTCATATTTTAATCATTACACACTATGATTGTCATTGCAAGGTAATTTATATCTGGCGGCCATCTAAAGCTTCTTCTATTGACACAAGTGTCTATTATTGCATTTGAAAGTTACATAAAACGTTCAATGTGTCCATAAACCTGAGATATTGTAACAAACGCAAGCGAGCGGTCTTACGATATGTTGTTGTGTCAGGATGGCTTATGGAGAGTCAATGGAAGATGTTTATTCAGGTATTTAGTTTATTATCTGAGTGTTATTTTACAACAAGACCATGACGGGTACTGGTTACATGCAGGTGACGACTACTGGTCACTGGCGAGAATACGCCACATATATGTTATCCTTTGCTCTTATGAGCTGAACCATTCGATCCTAGCCAATTGGGTTGTATTTATAGGTTCTGAAACTGTACCACATGACGTCACTTGACCAATCATGATGCTTGGGCGTCGGGCAAATCTGTCAAAAATGTCAGCCATCTTGCCAGATTTGCGAGATCGCCAAAAATGACGTCATCACCATGAGAATTTTAACAATTTCACACATTAAAACAGCTCAAAACCTTTCTGGCACATCCCAAATATGTAGTTTGTATATTTATCTTGGTATTTACACAGGTAATCAATAGTAGTTCAGTGATTTAATAACTTTATGGGACAATTTTGATGCGGAGACGCTGGCGTTTTCGCATTCAAAATTGAACGCCACTTCAACTTGATTTTATGCTTAGAATCAACCAAAACAGGAATTTACAGTCTGAAACTTTGTGTAAATGTTCGTGTTACACATTAATTAGGATTTACAAACCAAACATCGTGAATATCTGATTAAATAGCCTTAATTTGGCAATTCTAATGTTCTTCTCAGGATCTGTCAGATTTGGCAGATCTGCCAAACATAGCCGCTGTCAGAGAGAAATCATGAACATGTCAACTTGCCAGACTTGGAATGTAAACAAATATAGGACACAATAGGCATGTGGGATGTGGGTCAAGACTCTCATAAGATATTCCTTTTTGCAAGAAATAGTGAACTAGTCATTGAAACACTTCCATCATCCTAAGAATAAGACTGCCAGACACTGTCAGCAAAGTTGCCATACATGTTTGTCAGTCTTTCCACAATTCTGTCAAGTTGCCAGATTTCTTCCTGTGATCATAAAAGCTATCAGGCATGTTTGTCTTAGTGAAAATGTGAAATGATATGGCTGAATTACCATTATATTAGCTACAGAGTGTAGATATGTCAATAATAATACCATATTTAGCTTGTCAAAATGAGTCGTGTACCCCACCAACTAACTTTGCATGAGGGTTATAATTACACTCAAGGTTCTATTCTGTTACAATATGTATACTAATATGCTTAAATTAATCAATAGCCCCAGTAAGTATTATGCAATTTACACAGTATAAGGCAACGTGACTTTTTTTTAAATATTTTGCGGCCATTTCTGACTTCTGCTATTGGCACAGTTATTTAATTATATTTCTAAGTTACTGAAAACGATCAGTGTACATGGATTCCCAAATCCATTACATCTATACCAATTTACTACGATATGGCGCTAATATGCAGTTATATACCTAATTATCAGTCGTTTACATTATTGTCATATGATACTATATTTATATGTGGCGGCCATCTTGGACTTCCCCTGTTATATCCAATATCAGTATCATGTTTGCTTTGATATAGAATGTGAGAGTAGTTATATGTAAAATATGTCACATTTGGCGGCCATTTTGGATGTCACAGTGAAATGAATTGAATATTACACATGTTGATAAGTAGTATAAAGGGAGTCAAAATGATACCACCTGCGGTGGCATCATTTATAACCCTTTATACTACTCCCACTACCCCCGAAAAATCAAAAATTGGTTAACGAGGAAATTGTCTCCCACCAACCACGAAAAATCTAAAATTGGTGTCATAAATACATCATGTTGTTTTCACGTCCAATTGAACAGATAAATTTAATAGGTTATAATAAAATATTATAACAAAATGAATAATAAAATACACAACGAATTGGACGTTTGTAATGACTTGGATGAAGCATTTTACGCTGTTGTTTTCTACAGTATTAAAACACGGTAAAATGACAATACTATGTGGTATCGAATACATGAAATATCAGCGTAATTTATTACGCTGCGATAAAACGTTGCATTTACAATATTAAACCGGCAATTATGTCGCCGGTATAAGTATCAAATTTATGTAATGAAGCGACTAAATAGGATCGGAGTAACACTACCGAAACATTATCAAACTAATTTTTATAAAACAGTTTAAAATCAAAGATTCGTTGACGGATATGCGTTTCTACGATAACGAAGAAATTGGAAAATTATTAGAAGAAATTGGAAATTATTGAACAGAAAAAAAAACAACTATTAGAGAAAATGGATAATACAATACAATTGGAGTTGAAAATTTTTAATAACTGTGTTGAAGAAGTTTACGAAGCTTATGGGGGTTATAATCCTATATATAAATTCTATAAAATGAGAACACTAGGCGATATCGAATATATGAAATACCAGCGTAATTTATTACGCTCCGATAAAAACGTTACATTTACTATTTATACCGGCAATTATGTCAACCATACAAGAGGCAAATACAAACATTAAGACGGATAATGCGTATCGGATATGAAACTAAGGTGTATTATATAAAATTGTTAAAACCCAACGATTTATTTACGAATATACATTTCTACGATATCGCTTATAAAGATATCGAAAAAATTATTATTGAACAGCAATGTTGATGCTAAGACAAATAACATCTCCCTGAAACCGCGTGTCCATTTATCCCCATGAACCTGCTAAGGTCAAAGATCGTGTCATGACAACGGCGGTCGGACTCCGAACGCCGTTGTCATGCAGTTGTTTACCATAGCGACCACATTTGTAGGGATAGAAATAAATAAATAAAAATGTTTAGCTCCAACCGCGGCGCGAACCCACGACCCTCGTCTCTATAGATTATCGCCTTAACCACACGACCACGAAGGCTGTTATGATAAACATTACCTAGTGTTGTACAATTATCAATTACGACAATGTTTCAATTACACGGGTTATGAACCATGCGTAAATTGATAGCCAAGGTAAACAGAGCCGAGTGTATCAATTACACAGACGGTGTGTACAGTGTAATCCTCGACTGAATTTGTAATTCTCAGTGAAAAACACCTGTTGTATAGGTATGTAAATTTGTTTACTGCACCAATATAATTAATAATTTTGATAAAATAAAAGGAGGAAAATTATTTATTTTTTAAAAAATTATTTTAAATATCACAATGGTGCTGTAACATTTCCTCCGACTTTATTTCCAAGTTTTACCTCCTAAATTTATCCCAATCAGTACACTCAATTTTGGGCATGGTGGCGCGCGCCTTGATCCTTCCTATCATTTTTTAATTCTTCATATCTCCCCATTTCTTCCACCACGAATTCAAACTCTAAATTTGATATTTTCTTATCGGCCAACGCTTTGGACACCATAACGTCGATGCTATTTTTCTTAGACCTAGCGAGAACGGATATTCTATCATGTTTTCTACTTTTTTTCTCGAGTTTTCCACCCACCGCCCTAATTACCATACAAAGTGTTCCATTATAAAACGGTAATTCCACTCAAAACCCCTGCAAGTGGAATCATTACAATTGTAGATAGCGTTGCAGCAGTCCCCGCCCCACACAAACACAGCAAACACTTGCCAGAACCGTACTAGATGCTTCAGCTATGTTTGCCGCGCGTTATATTTGTTAGCGTGTCTTTTTCTATTTGCACATTCTCTAACTAAAATATCCTGCATAGCGACGATATTATTCAACCTAAAATCTGAACTTCTTTCGTTAATTGGATATAGTGTTGGTGGAGTGGTATTGAGAGTTGGATACAGTGTTGGTGGAGTGGTATTGAGAGTTGGATATGGTGATTCGTTCATAGTTAAATTTATTTCAATATATTAGTATTTACACAATAAGTTCAATTAACAATGAGACAATAGTGGAAGAACTCTCTGAGTCACCGATTTTCGTAACAAAGTTAATAACACTACCTTGGGAAAGTCTAATTCGATCATTACCGTCGAACGAAACAATCGTCGAACTATCTCCAGAGATTTTTAGTGACTCCAACTCCCCGTTCTTCCCCATCTACTACAATATTTATCGCGACCGCGCCCACAGGTTTACCATTAGCATTAACCGAGCAGACCGCCATTTGGATAACTTCACCTGCAGCTGTCATAGTGTATCCCCCATATTTATTACTCGCTTTGGCACCGAACGAATATTCATAGTGCCCCACAACCAATGGGCCCCCGCTTCTCAGCCCAAACTGTTATGACACGTTTTGGTGTTTTCATTGTTTTCACTATTCCGGCAAGCGCCCTGTTTGCGTTATATGCCTCAGTACGAATCTCATAAGAGGCCTCCTCAAGAGCTTTGGTCGCGGCTATACGATCATGTTTCAGTTTATCAGAAACTTTGGTTATTTTTCCATCTAGTTCGGTAAGTGCCGCTTCTCTGCTGAGAGAGCCCTCTAAGCGCAACGCATCATAAGCCTCCGTAATGGTCGCCTGGTGGTCTTCTAAGGCTTTATCAATACCCGACCGGGTCTCTTTTTGAAATTCGGTTATTTTTCCATCTAGTTCAGCAACCGCCGCCTCTCTGATGAGAGAGTCTTCTGAGCGCAACACCTCATAAGCCTTCGCAATGGCTACCTTGTGGTCTTCTCGGGCTTTCTCAACCCCCGACCGGGCCTCTTTTTGAAATTCGGTTATTTTTCCATCTAGTTCGGTAAGTGTCGCTTCTCTGTTGATAGAGTCCTCTAAGAGCAACACCCTATAAGCTTCCGTAATATCCGCCTGGTGGTCTTCTCGGGCTTTCTCAATACCCGTTCGGACTCCATCAAGATCAAACCGGGTCTCTTTTTTAAATTCGGTTATTTTTTTCGTATATGTCAGTAAGTGCCGTTCTCTGTTGAGAGAGTCCTCTGAGCGTAACGCCCCATAATGCCTCCACAATGGCCTCTTTGTGGTCTTCTCGGACCCCCTCAACCCCCGACCTGGTCTCTTTCAGAAATTCGGCTATTTTACCGTCTAGTTCGGTAAGTGTCGCTTCTTTACTATGAGAGTTCTCTAAGCGCAACGCATCATAAGCTCCGCAATGGCCTCCTCAAGGTTCGACTGGTGGTCTTCTCGGACTTTATCAATACCCGACCGGGTCTCTTTTCGAAATTTGGTTATTTTTTTATCTAGTTCAGTAAGTGCCGCTTCTCTGATGAGAGAGTCTTCTGAGCGCAACACCTCATAAGCCTTCGTAAGGTCCGGCCTGGTGGTCTTCTCGGGCTTTCTCAATACCCGACGTGGCCTCTTTTCGAAAATCGATTATTTTCCCGTCTATTCAGCAAGTGTAGCTTCTTTGCTGAGAGAGTCTTCTATGCGCAACGCATCATAAACCGCCGTAATGTCAACCTGGCGGTCTTCTCGGGCTTTATCAATCCCAACCGGGCCTCTTTTCTAATTTGGTTATTTTTTTACCTAGTTCGTTTAGTTCCGTATGCGTTTCTTCACGACTTTGTGTATTCACAGCAGGGCATATTCTCTAAGTTGTGATAGTAGACTTTTGTGAATCTCGTCCGTGCCCTCGAAAATATAGTTCTATTGATCAAGGCCTTTGTTTTTGGGTAGTTAAAAAGTCGCCCTCTGTCGGGATGAATCCCCCTTCTGCCGGTTCCAAATTATTTGAATTTGTCACCAATCGGAAGAACTACCTGGTCCGTTATACTCATAATGTTGATAAAACATATAAACGAAATTGCGTTTAATTCTAAATAATTTTTCTTAATTTTTTTCAATTAATTTGAAATTTCTAGACCACCGAAATGGGAAAGTTTAACGTTCTCAACTTAATTTTCCTTAATTTTTTCAATTAAGAATAGAAATCTTAAACTTTCGTGGATGTGTTCCCGGATTCCAAAACCTTTATTAGTTCTATTGACAAGGCCTTTGTTTTTTGGGTAGTTAAAAAGGTGAATCTGTTCGGGGATGAATTCACTTCTGCGGTCCATTTGAATTTGTCACATCGGAAGAACTACTGGTCCGTTTATACTCATAATGTTGATAATATATAATTACGAACATGCGTTTAATTCCTAATAATTTTTTAATTTTTTCAATTAATGGAAAATTTTCTAGGGGCCCACGAAAATCGAAATCGTTCTTCAACTTCTTCCATTTTAAAACATTTCAAGAATTAGATCTTCAACGTGGATGTTGTGTCCAGTATCAATCTCGGGGTGGGGGTCTTAAGGTACAGTCTTCGCCATAGAAACAGTCGCTGGCGGGCACAGTTTTCAGTATGTGCTGGGGGATCCGTCTACGTGTTGTACGATGTGTTCACCCGATCAAGGTGCACCCCGAGAGTTTTCGTGAAAGGCGAAGTTTACTGGGGTATCGCCGCGGTGATCACCTAGGTGGGAAGAGAAAGGTCCCCGGGACCGTTGCGATCGCCCTTCATCCTCGTTGTAATGGGGTTCATATTTAAATCCTAACATTGAGGCCAACCCGGAGTGATCTCTAATTTTTTATCAACGTCCAATGTCGCAATCCCGTGGCTTTTGAGATTCCGAGAGTGCAAATACGCATATTCCTTGCGATTAAAGCTTGGACATCTCCGAAACCCCACCCCAAGGCCAGGAGGTAAGTAATGCGACAGCTGATTCCCGAATGGCGTCTCTACTTCTCGCAGGACTATCGGCGGTTCTCTAGATCTATATCATATCCGGAAAAAAATATGATAGCCTTCTATCCGTTCTATTCCGTTGATATCCTTGTACCTTTCAAGGTTTTTTGCCATCCAACCGTGAACGTGATTGATCTTAAGGCCTACCGGCGTTGTCCGCAGCAGTTGTCTATTAATTTTTGAAGTTCACAACTCTCTTTTTGAAAACATTAGTTATAGTAGCAAACATAATAATATCTTTCAATGGATACCAAAGCATTTAGCTTTAACTCTAATGTAAAGTACGCGGTCGGAGGTAAATACACACAAAAAGACGTTGTTAACCCCTTGTACACCCAACCGTAACGGTTAGACCGGACAGTGGCTTTGCCACCAACTTCCCTAATATCTCTTTGAACAATATAGGCTGCCCAAGATTACTACGATGGAGGTGGTAAACGGGTGGAAAGCAACACCGATGCAGTTTTGGCAAGAACCAAATAAATTTCGCTGTATGGTGCGCAACAGCCGGGTGTGGAGTTTCATATAAAGAAGTCCATCTGACATCCAAGAATGTCATGCTCCGAAGTGTCTACAACTTTCACACGTATTATACTATTAGGAGGATTCTCAAAGAACTAGGTATTTCACTACCTCAAGACGACGCCTGTGATCCCATTTCCAACCGCATACGACCGAGTATGGCCTTTGAAAGACTGGGTAACGAATTTAACGTTTCAAAAGACGCGGGACTGGAGACAGAAAGCATTTCTACCAGCACCGGCCTCGGGGACGTTCTCATTCACGGCCAGTCCGGGAATTGGACACAGACTGATTTTAGACACGATCACTCCGGTGACCACATTCGTCAGTCGGAACGCCGGGAATTTTGACCCCCGCGACTATGACTTTCGGGCCGGAAGTGTCTGGAGGTCGGCACTGTGGCGTGTTTTCTTGTAAAATGTTACCTCCGAAACTGGCTCACGTCGATTACATACAGCAGGCTGCTGAGGTTCAGAACGCGTGGGGGGGACATTTATGTTAGATACGGGTCTAGGGTTCACGCAGGCCGGGGTTACTCACGTCAACGACTCCATTCGCACGTTACGTCTGGGCCATCCTCGGCGCACAGAAGCAAACTCGCAGTTCTATACTGGGCATGGAACAGCGTTTGATGCACAAAAACAATTCTTGGCACTTGTAGAGGGACGCCATCTCAGCTAGGGTGGACCATGGAGAAGGCGATCCAGAATTATCAAGACGTTTTACAAGAATGCCAGCACCAGTAGACTATGTATTTGGAATAGGTCTTTATATGGCGCCGGAGGCAATATGATTACTAACGAGACGACCCGGTTGACGGTTACAATAATCAGATCGTAATCGCCACCGCCAATCAAAAAATAGGCCACAACGGTAACGTGAACACGGATATCATCAAGCGCACCCCCAACAGTGGAACGATTTCATAAAACAACATAAAAAAAAATGGATACACCTCCCCCAATTCGTAAATCGAACCCAGTACCCCTCCAATTCGTAAATTGGATGAACCATCGAGATCCATCAACAGACCAATCGCGATTGGGAGAAACACCAAATCAATTACAAATTGGGTGTAAATTGGAAGCACAACACACGAGGAGGAGAAATTTAGGGCTCGTCATCACCCTCGTGGCGATCGGATTATTTACGCTTTGGTTGTAGGAACTCTCTGACAGAGGAAGTAATAGGAGACCGGCGATTGCCACGATTAAAGCCCAGGTATTTTTGGCTAGCCATCCGGCCGTTTTTGATAATATAGATAGCAAGTAAGAAAACGATACTTCCGATCAGTCCAGGTAGTGCGGCAGCGCCTTTCCAGCTAATTTAGCTAGAAGACTGGCGAGGGCTTTTAGTTGTTTTTTTATCCACTCCTTGGCTCCACCGGATGGAGCGGGTGCTGGTGATGGATCGGGTGGAATGGCGCCGCACCACCAGTGAAAGCTAGAACTATGGTCGATATAGTCATGCCGATAGCAACGAGGATGCTTGCTATCGTGACGCCCTGCTCTCTGAACAAAAGAGTGCGAAGACGCTCACCGAGTGTCGTCTCCTCGTGCAGGACCCCTCGAGATTGATTCACGGATCGACTTATTTGTGTGCGGAGAGCCTCACGGTTAAGCCGAGGTGGCCTCCAAGCGAGCTTCTCTTTCATCCCGCAAAGACCGCAGTCGTTCGGCGATCCGCTCGGTAGATTCTCTATCGTCACCGGCTTCCTCCAGTTTTCTCTTCTTCTAGCGCGATATGTTCATCCAGCGCCGTGAGTTTGGAGAGGTTAAGGGACCAGTTCGCCCCGGACCGTTTGTAGAGCCTTATCGAGTCCACGGAGTTCTCGAAGAGGTAACGGTGGGTCATCGTTGAGTATTTTCCCCAATTGCGATTGGACGCTGAACGTGGTCTCCCATCGTGGTTAATAACGTCGGTGGCTATTTGAGGGACCTCGCTGGGAGCTCGACCTTTTCTATCGCGGTGGCCGTCTTCGCTATAGTTTCGTCGGTAGACTGTAGGGCCTCTACAGCGCGGGCCGGCACAATTGTTTTACATCTTCCAATCCGTGAAGCTATTTTTGTTAAAACGTTCGTTTATGATTTCGCCACGCCCCGGTTTCCTGCAATGGTGTTTAGCGATAGGGGTTTTCCGGTCTTCATGTTGACGATCGGGTTATCTGATGCTTTTAGTCGCAATCTACCGTTCAGATCCAATTCGAATTTGGAGTAGTCGCGACCGACAGACGGGACCAGACCTTTTTCTATCATCAAACTGTTGTAGTAGTCGTTTTTACAGCACCTCAAGTAATTCCTGACTTTGGACCAACGCTGCTGGTAGCGCCACCTATTTCTCCAATCGCGATTGTATTGGAGGGGGTGTTTTGTCGAAGGTTGTGATGGAATCCTCGAAGTTATCATCATCATTATCATAATCATCGACGTAATCGTCTCTGCCGATTTCAATCATGTCAGATCGTAATCAGCCATCTTGTTTAATAATTTGTTTACAAAATTAATTATGTATTAAAGACAAAAACCATACGGGTTTAATAGTTTTTCAATTAAAATTAATTATGTCTTCGAGTCAATACGGTCGCAAACTCAATCCATACCGCAGACTGCGTGAGCCCTCGGGGCAAAAGGCGTGAGACAGAGTGTCGTTATACGAACAACCATCGACGATCGACCAGAACCAGCAGCTCTTAGTCCGCTTCCCCAACTCGGAAACTCACGACGTCATTGTGCCGGGTACTGTTCGCCTCGCTTTCACTATTTCGCTAAACGTCGACAGACGCGGACCGAACCGTCGTTCAGAACCTGGGTCGCGCCATCGTCAAGAAAACCATGATAAAGATTTTCTGGTAATGAGGTGATGTCGAATCGAATCGACAGCGACGTCTACCATTGCTATCAGGACCTGTGGAAGACGTCACACGAGCGTGAAAAACGCTGTCTATCAAGGTATTGCACCAGCAAAAATAAGAACGTAACAGACTTAGAATCGGGGCTGCTAACAAGGTAGATAACAACGCTAGTGACACGCGGTCGCGGGCGCTTACGGCAAAACCGCTTCTACATCCCGCTCGACTTTGAGTTGCTTGGAGAGTCACATGCCTACTATCAGAGCGCTTTAGGCTGACCGCCTCGAATACGAAGTAACGTTCAACGACTACGGCCGAGTTATCATAGCCAGCGAACATGTTATCGGACGTATGCGATCGATAATGTTTCGCTCGAGTACGACATGGTCACGATGCCCGAACTAGCGCGATTGATCAGAACCAGTACGCCGGCGCGTTGCCATACTTTACGACCGAGTTTCTTCGCATCGTAAGATGACGAAAGACAAAGGCGGACACATTGTGGAATATTAACGTCAACGTACCCGCCCGCTCGATGAAAGGTATACTGATGCTGTTCGAGGAGGCTCGGGTAGCGCTCGGTGTTAGAAAAACCGACATTCGATTTATAACCCCAAAATCACGAAGGTAGAGGTGACGATCGAGGGAGTCCCCAATCAACTCTACAGCGCGGGTCTTCGCGCGCACCAGCAGTGGGATGAAGTAAGAAAGCATGTTTGCTGCCGGCTCTAAGCGCTCTCCGGAGGTTGCAGCAGTTGGCAAAAGACCTGCATATCTCGGCTGTCACCCTCGCGGAGTTCCTGAATACCAAATACGCGTTATGGCTAGACATTGCGAGCAGCGACGATGACCAAATAATACACGGTAGCGGACGCCAAGTTGAGAACGCTAGTGAGGGTGTGTCGATCCAGATAACAAAGAGGCGGACGGAGCCGGGCCATTGAACGTGTACTTATATATAATTACAGACGCACAACTCAACATCGAAGATGGTCGATACGTATCAGCGATCTACTGATTTAATAAAAAAATCATCTAACGATTTATTAATACATAATTTGAAAAAATTAAGAAATCTATCAATCAATACCAATTCACGATTGGAGATGCTCACTCTGCCATATATGTGGGCAGACAGGATGTGGAAAAAACGGTTTTTCATCCTCGACTTGCTCGAGGAGTCCTACCGCGATGCCTTTCGTCACATTTGTGATCCTGTGTCCCACTGTGCGGCACAACGATACTTATCAGCGGCGCCCGTGGATATGGACCGACCCTGAGGTATACGTTATTGACCCGGGGGTGATAGGCTTCACGATTGATTGCGTGGTTTATACCAAAGATTCCAGGGTGAAGCCCACCCTATATGTGATTGACGATTGCTCGGCCAAAGGCGGCGATGACCAAAAAGAAGGACATGCTCTCCGAGCTCGCATTTTCTGGGCCGCCATGCGAGGCAAAGCGTATGGATCTCCACTCAAAAATACAACGCCGTCCTCAAGGATTCTGCGCGATGCAAACGAAATGGGTCGCCCTCTTTCACTGCAAGGACCGAGACTCATTCGATGACTGTCTTCGAGAGAATGACGTTATCCCAACGCGCGAGGAGCGCCTGGAGGATTCGACAGATGCTTTCCGAAACTAAGCACGCCAAGCTTCTGCTAAAGACTGATCAACCAATGCTTATAAAGTTATCAATTAATTAATATTTTGAAAAAAAATTAGGAAAATTACAAAGTAATAAGCTATTGCAATGCTTAACAATGCTTAGCAATTGCTGAAAC
Source organism: Conchocele bisecta (assembly GCA_029237695.1). Classification (NCBI taxonomy): domain Eukaryota; kingdom Metazoa; phylum Mollusca; class Bivalvia; order Lucinida; family Thyasiridae; genus Conchocele; species Conchocele bisecta. The sequence goes on along the minus strand of CM055265.1, from coordinate 204,733,204 downwards.
AATGCTTAGCAATTGCTGAACAATTGCTGAACAAATACTGAACAAATGCTGAACAATGGTTAACAATGTTACAATTTTCTGCTCCGCTGCGAGCTTTGTTGCGAGCATTAATGGTGATCATAAGTATCGGGTGGTGCGCTTGGCAATATGTTAAAGTGATGAGACTTGTTAGAATAGTTAAATTACTAATTTTGAAAAAAATGAACTGCGACGAACTTCTCGATCAGCTAATGGAAGAAACCTCAACTACCGACTGCCAACATTCTGAAAGATAATGAAACATCAACTCCGACAGAGCAATCGGAATCAACTCCAACTCCAACCGGTAGTTGGTATTGGTTGAGTGCAACGACTCCGAATGAAATGCGGCGCGACGAGAGCGGCTAGTGCGCTGGTTGCTTGGGGGACAATCGGAGCATTATCTCGGTAGGCGTCTCTCTGTTTTTCAGGTGGATAATATGTCAGATGCGGAGATCGATAAAATGTATGCGCGATACGAATTCCAAATTGGGGAGCGGAGATGACAAAAAACTCTCGGATCGGCGGCTATTCATTTGTACGCAACCGCCGTTAGTATACTTCTCCCTATACCAAACACCGCGGGGTTGATTGATGATCTAGAGACTGACCCTTTTATAGGACACACTCTTAGAACGGCATGCTGCCTCAATTTATCACAGTTTGGAATGTACTTAGCTCCACTAACAACGCGTTGACCACGGGTGGGTAAACACTGTCAATTTGGACATATATGCCCACGAACTATAAGCCCTGAAAATGATTGGACACAAGACACACCCACGAGAGTGACGGAGTTGAACCAGATTGCTCCAACACAATCGAACCAGAGTGTTACTCCGCCACTGGATGACATTCCGCATATAAAAAATCCCAAAAGAATCATGCAGCTGGGCGGGCGGGCGGCTGCCACCCGAAAAGTTAAACAAAAAGATAAAATACTCGCGAGCTTCGAGAGGCTAAACAGTCGTTGCAATCGGGGACGGAGACAGCAAAACATCTGAAGACAGAGTTGAGTACAACAACACCCCCAATTCACGAATTGGAAGCACACTCAACACCCAATCGAGGTTGGGCGAATCCGATTGAACCCAAATTCGTGAATTGGAGTTGGTGGTGGTCTGGCAGTTGCTGGTGCCCTGTGCGTGTGGAAATACCCCATATTATCGAAAAAACAACAGCCATTTGTGTTCAGAAGAAAGTTACGAAACACCAATCGCGATTGGATGCGCCCCATTTAAACATTGATCGCGACCCCTTTTATATGCAATAATTATAACAATGGCTGAACAAGATGGTAAAATGTTAGTGAATGCGCTTTATCACGCCGTTGGTGATATCGGGGGGTTTCAGTATCGGGTATGCTCGACTATCAAAAATGGCCCTAGGAGGAACCGCTACCCAAATTGGACTTTACTGTGAGAGACGTAGGGCTCGCGACCTTAGATGTAGCGGCCGCAGTTTGGACGCGAGATTATCTAGTTAAAGCTGGAATTCTACCAGTTAATTATATGGAAATAAATGGCTTCAATCGCAGTAATTAGTAGGTGGTGCGCTTGTAAACGCATTGGCGTTCAGCGGTAGCAACTTTTATATTCTCTAAATGAAAAGCTCGAACGTGGATGAGGAGCGTAAGCGTCGTGATTTAGTTGTAGAACAACTCAATAGCGCAAAGGAAGGCGTGGTCGAAAAAACGAACCGCCCATCTGGACTGGGTCAATGAAGAGCTTCGCCGCGAAAATCACGCCGCGCACAACTTTTCAGAACGTTGAAGAAGCCAACCGCGAGTACGCGCTGGCATATCCGCACAAAAGTCTCGATCCAATGGATCCCGAGCCCCAACTTTCGATTTCTATGTACCGTCAAGAGGCCCAAAAGGACCGCGAGACCGCGTTCATTCGTCGTCGGGAATGGTTGTGGTTGGGCTCGTCGGCTACTATATAAAAATAATTAATGAATTAAAAAAACATTTTTTTTTTTATAAATCAATATATATATAGAACGATGTTAGTTGACGAACTTTATGACGCTATGATCGATGTAGGCTACACTGCCCAAAAAACATCGTTTACTCTGGTGCAAAGAGTATGATTCGTCTGGCCCGAGATTCTTCTCGAGACGTGGCTGCGAGGACGAAAAAAGCGGCCACCCTTTTTCGCAAAGCGGATGTTAGATTCCTCCATCAACTCCCAATCTCGATTGGATGAATTAGATTCCCCTCTTCCTGTTCCAACCCAAACGCGTTTATTGGGGCTGCCAGCGAAACTTCCAACAAAGGTTTATATTAACGGACGCAGTTACCGAACGAAACTGGCGAGGGCATGGTTGGAGATTGTCCGATATATTAGAATACTTCGCATACGATGAACACGCGCAAACTTGATACCAAACTAACGCGCAAGCTGTCGAATACATACTATAGCCCACGCGGCTACTGGAAGGGACTCACGGCCAATCAAGAACCTCGCGGCGGGCGACCAAGGTTTCAGAAAAACGCTGTCAAGGTAATGGCTCAAGAAGCAGGCCATCTTGCAGATCTATTTACCCGCGCTCACAATATTCCGCGGACCGAATAAATTCGACGTGCCGTTGCCGAACCAAGTTCACCAAGCGGACCTCCTGTTTCTACCTCACGATCGCGTCGGTCGCAAGACGTACAAGTACGCACTGACAATCGTTGACGTAGCGAGTCGTTATAAGGGGGCTGAGCCGTTGGCCACTAAAGAGTCTAAGAAGTGGCTGAGGCTCTTTCCCGTTAATATATAAGAGGAGTCCTCCTCAAATGGCCGAATCTTCTCCAGGTCGATCCCGGCCGCGAGTTCATGGGCGCGGTCTCTCATCTATTGTCTAAGCATAAAGTTTCTATCAGACGCGGCCGCGTCAACATCCACCGGGACCAGGGGATCGTGGAACGCTTCAATCGAACCCTGGCTGAGAGACTGTTCGGACACCAATACGCTAAAGAACTTGTAGACCCTCATTCGCGATCGACCGAGTGGGTGGCCAGACTGCCCGCCGTGGTCTCCGCACTGAACGGAGAGGTGACCAGATTGATAGGTAAGAAGCCTGTAGATGCTATCAAGTTTAAAAGGGTGACGAGCAAGCCCTCTGCCGTCTCGCGCGGGCGACCCGTTGGTTTAGAGGAGCAGCGGCTTCCATCAGATATTGACGTCCGGTACCTCTATCAACCTGGAGAGCTCGAAGGTGGCAGCCGCCACGCGACTGATCCAGTGTGGTCTCTCAATGTATATCATCTAGATCGATCTATTACCAAACCCGATGAGCCCGTGCTCTATTATTTGGCTGATGGTCCATCTCGCGGTTTTGTTCGCGAAGAACTTCTTATAGTGCCTTCTGACACCCAGCTACCCCCGGATCGTTAGAGATGTTCTGTATGTATTCCGTCTGGTAACACGCGTCTTTTATCGTAGTATGCCGAGAGTCCTAATTTTTGTTGACAGTACGTTTTCATAACGCCGTCTTTCATTTTAAATCCTCTATTTTGCGCTACATCTATAATGTGTTTTCCATCTTCTGTAGTTTCACTTAGTACTCGTTTATATCTATCCCAATTTAAATTGTTAGTTCTCTTGGACATTCCTTTCGCAGAGTTTTTATTAATTTGTTCCAAATTATCTTTAGAATTAATTTTTTCTACGAAATAACACTTACTAGATAACGCTATCGCCCTATCTCCGCTGAATTCCATTTTGAAAAGTCCTGGCTCTCTTTCGCTCCATTTATCCCAAGCCAACCATTTATTTTTTTCTTTTTCAAACTCGTCTAGTAAGTTAGGTCTAATCAATTCCTCTATCGTTTTTCCACTACCTCCTATATACATACTATCTGTATCCATCTGTATTAATTCAAAGTCTTCTCTTTTTACGTATTTGTCTAGAAATTCGTAGTAAAATTCCAACATTCTCAATTTAGCTAGTTGATAAACCGCTATTCCACAGTGGAAGGGGCTCTTTACTGCACACCGGGGTTTTCGGGAAGATATTTCGTACCCATCTCCTATCTCTTCCAAATCATCAAAGAATGCAGATCTTAACGCTTTGTCAACACAGGTTTCGTCTTGTGTATATGTCGTATTTAAATGTCTCTTTTTTGCCTCTATCATTTTTCCACAACACAAATTGCCTAATAATTTCATTATATCCGCTACTGGTTTCTTATTTGGTTCTACATCGCCTGTTCGTCTTGCGGCTGTAACTTCTTTTGCGAACCATTCGAAGGGTTTACCACTAATATAATCTATAACACGATGAACTCCAGTTATTTCTAGGCCGTGTTTTAAATACCATTTCAACAGTGGCGCGTACAGCAGTACTTTAGTGGCCGACATAGATCCCACCAATTTTCTTCCGTTTCCTCTAGTTCGGCCAGTATCATTTAAATATTTTCATGTGCGCGGGAACTTCATCAACCTCTACTTCTTCTGTTTATAAAAAGTGGAGACATTTTCAGAAAACTTATCTTTTAAGTTGTGTGGAACTTCTATATCCACCTCCACAAACCCAACCAGTCTCCAGATAAAACTCTTTTACAATTTTTTTTTAATAAGTTTAGGGTTATGTGGGGAAACTATATGATGTATAGTTTCTTTTCCACATGGCATATCTTTATTTAACGTAGATAAATATAATGCGTTTGCATCGTACCCCAAAACAGCCTTGCAAGGTTTGGAACCTACTCTAATATTTGAAACACCGGCTTCTGCATAGCGTGTAAATACTATTGATGGACCGCCAACTAGAGCGTCTTTCATCATTTCGTATGTTTCTTCTTTTGGTGCATATAGAGCCCCCTCCGGTATAACCACCTTTATAGATTTTTGTTCTTTAATGGTTCCTGTCAATAAATATTGTATAGCCACACCCGGTAGTGTTACCGCATCTTTGAAAATATCCACACCTCTGTGTTTATAAAATTCACACATTTTTTCTACCGCTTCTAGGAACGGTTCTACATCTAAATCGTTATAATATTTCAACCAATCTCTGAAAGTTTTCATATTATTTTCTTCGAAAATTCTACGACATTTACTTAATTCTGTTTCATCTAGTAACATTTTCCCCGATAGTTTGGAATACCAATTCTCTATATCAGGCAGTCCTGGGTAATCAAGTTTGTCTGGAGAATCGAACCACTCGTAAGGAAAGAAAGATTTCTGTCCTTTGCAGTCGTAGGCTTTTATCCAACTATCGTAACTTACACCCGGTCCTAGGTAAAGTATTACATCAAGAAATCTAAACTCCGGAGTAATAGAAATATTGTTGCGTTTGGCCGTTTTCCGACCATTACTTTCTTTGTTGTTGCAGATAGTTCACCTACTAAATATTTCTTTATTAAGTTTATATCGTACTTACTGCTGTTAAAACCTATAACCGGTACTTGCTCTATCCACTGTTCGATCTTAGCGATTTGGTTTTTACGTAAATGTTCTGTATTAAAACCCATATCTTGACCACACTTCTTCTCTTATAGCTTTTCCCCCTGACTTTCAAATCTTCTACAAATTTTTCTATAAGTTTTGCAGGATCTTTATCACAAATATGAGTTACTGTTCCTGAGAAATTATCTCCTATACTAACACTTACCGGAACGTGCTCAGCTTCGTACTCTAAACTATTACCTAGCGTTTTAAGTAATTCTTTAGAATTAGGTGGGTTGATGAGATATGCCTCAAAATCGTATACTATCTGATATGGATAAAGAGTAGTGTCGCAACCGATCTTTATATCTTTACCCGTTCTTTGGAATTCGCATTCCCACATAACTACTAGGTTGAATTCTTTGCTTTTTCTAATAAATGTATCTCTTCTCATAGTGGATGACGCGCTTCTTCTCTGCTTTGCATGAATCTCACACCCGTGCCAGTAACAGCCGTGATATTGATATACGGTATTGGTTTCTGGACAGTATCCATCTACTGGAGCTCCTAAAATCCATCTTTCACCCCCGTGTCCACACTGTTCGTGGTGAATGTGAATTCCTCCCGCTTTTCCACAGATTGTATCCAATCGATCGCGCCATAACTGTTAGAACCTTTTGGGTAGAAACGCTTTCTCGAACGACGAACGCGGGCGCTCTAAATAATTACCATACATACTATTTTTGTCTCACCTTTCATACATGTTGGTCCGTGTCTCTTCATATTACTCGCTTTTGTGAATCTCTGTTTACAATTATTGCAGGCGTAAGTTTTAGATAGGTTTTTAAGGTTTTTTATCAGAAATGCGTGATTATTAAACAGTCCTATTGTCATTGGTTTATTACCTATTTCATTATAGTGTGCTGGTACCTTTTTCACAACCATACGTTATATTTGGTCGGTTGATATATATTCTATACCGATTTTAAAAACCTCTTCAACCTTTTTTAGATCTTTAAAAGGAATTGGTGAAACAACATACCGAAATATTGCTTACTAAGTTCTTCCGCTTTTTCTGTACATCTGTCAGGTCTGATCTTTTTTATCAAGGTGCATAGCTAGCACACCTGAACAGACAAAGATCGTCATTATACTTATCTAAAGAATACATACCTTTTCTATTCCTCAACCATTCTGGAAGTTCTCTCTGCTGCTTCTTTGGATTGTAGTCCACATCTATTCCCCTACTACCTGTATTTAGCTTTACAAAAACCTCTACCCATCTTACAAAAACTTCCACTTTGTATTTGGTCTGTCTATTTTATCGGACATTATTCGTGTTTGCTCCTTATCTGACAGCCATTTTTTTAACGGTTTTCATTGATGATAGTGGTTCGCTACCACGAGATTTTTGTGAAATATTAGTTTTAGGTTTTCCATTTTTAGTTTCCTCCATATGTTCTAGCTTGTAAGAATATGATCTCAAATAAAAATTTGTTGTTAGATACGGAGCGAGTTTATCGGACATGCGTTCGGATTCGTTGATGTCAATGTTTTTACGAAAGGATAATGTAACTACCCGTCTTCCATTTTCTACCTTTTCCAATGTTTCATCGTGAGCACCCAATATTTCTTCACCTTTTTCCACTATCGCGCGAACTATAGATTTTTTCTTATTATTTGGTATTTGGTCACCTGTGCGTCTAATTTGAGACAAATTATTGGTGCGTGAAGGTAATTCTTTAGAATTAATTACACTAGCCCTTAACCCCGCAATACTTTCTTTTTGAATTCTGTTACCAACTTCCTCTGCTTTGGATATATCATTAAAGGCTCCTCGTTTGTGGGCGCGGGTAAACCGCTTCATAAACGCCTCATTCTTTGTGGAGTTTATCAGCTTTGTCAACCCCCTAACTCTCAACCGTTTACTATAAGTAATCTCTAGAGATTCGGCTCTTCTCAAACTTTCTATTTCTGCTCTAGTTTCTGACGTTATCATATTTTCTGTAATATACTTTTGTATAACCTATGCAATTTATCTGTTCAATTGGTCGTGAAAACATTAAGTTTTTTTCACGTCCAATTGAATATAAACATATACATATACATATACATATATAATGGAGTGTGAGACTTGTTATAAAACGTTTACGCGTAAAGACTATCTACGAAGGCATCTAGCGAGACGTAGAAAGTTTCCTTGTGCCCCCCACAATTTCAATGCCCCAGATGCCCTTGTAAATTCGTTAGTGCCCAAACTCTTTGTAGACATAAGCAACTACGCTGCCCTGTGGCTAAAGGTGAACGTGGTAGACTAGAGCTGGTAGAATTAGTTGCTGATCTACGGAATCAATTAGCTATATCGGAGGAGGAAAATATGGTGTTGGAATATAGACTATTGCGCGAGGACGCATTTAAATCGGAAACTTATTAGAAGAAATTCATAAATTTGCTGTCGGAAAAACATGATGTATTTATGACACCAATTTTAGATTTCTCGTGGTTGGTGGGAGACAATTTCCTCGTTAACCAATTTTTTATTTTTCGGGGGTGGTGGGAGTAGTATAAAGGGTTATAAATGATGCCACCGCAGGTGGTATCATTTTGACTCCCTTTATACTACTTGATAAGTCAAGTAAATCCACTTTACGCTCTTAAATTACTTCAATACCTCACACGGCATACTATAACTGTTTGGGGGCCATTTTGAATTAATGCAAATTTCTCAAATTTCTCAAATTGCTCACTGTGTTTCACGGCACATACGCACTGTGTTGACGGGATAAAATCAAAACAAGGTTAAGCTCCCGGCTGTCGGACTAATATAGTGGTAATTATGCTTCATTTGCATTGGCTACTATGTCGTGGTAACGAGATGCTATCTCGTGGGAACGACATAGCTAACTCGTGGTAACGAGATCCTATCTCGAGGGAACGAGTTGCTATGTCGTGGGAACGACACAGCTAACTCGTGGGAACGAGATGATATGTCGTGGTAACAAAATGCGATGTCGTGGGAACGACATACACAAATAATTGCGCATGTCCGTTTTAAGCTGCCGTACCAAAACCAAGTCTCCGATTGGGATTTCCGGTAAGGATGAATCCCGATCGTTAAATTACCCATCGCATGCTTCCACCTGCCACCCACACTATACATGTACGTGCTGATTATACTGATGCCCATGCTGATCTGGGGGTACCTGAGCACTGTAATATGTTTCACTGTTATGTCTGTTCATGAATGAAAATGACAAAACATGTTTATGAAGTGGTTAATTACAGTGGAACCTCTCTAAACCGGACACCCTGGACCTTCCCGGACATTCCAGGATGTCCCGTTTAGAGATGTTCCGCCGTACATATTCTGCAGTTTGATAAAGACCGAGACCGTTCACCGAGTCATTCCTTTGTGGGATACATATAACACTCCTCTTTATTTGGCCGACACTGTTGCTCTCACCCACGATAGTGGAAAGTGAAACATAACAGTCACAATTTCGTCATCGTCGTCGTCGGCCGTCGACAATTTGGGAAGTAAATATTGGACGCAAATCCAAATATCAAATATCTCTTGATCCGTTAGTCGGATCATTATCAAACTTCATCAATCGTTTCCTCACATTGATAGCTATCCATCAAGTGTCATTCGTGTGAACTTCACCTTGGTGACCTTCACCGTTGTGTCAACAATTTTGGATGTACGTCCAAATTTCGTATATCTCGTGATACGATTGTTGGATGTGCGCCGAACAGCATCAATATTTGTTTACATTGATACCTACTACCCTAGGTCATTCGGGTTACCTTGACCTACTTTCCTCGAAGTACAGGTCAAGTCCGTCCAAACATGGATGTACGTCCAAACTTTGTATATCTCCTGATACAGTATGTGGATGTTTGCCATGCTTCATGAGTAGCTTCCCGACATTGATACATACCCACACAGGGTCATTCACGTGACCTTGACCTACTATTCTCGAAATACGTCGTTTCCGTAAACATTTGGATGAGACCTATCTGGGTGCATCCCGCAGCCATTTCTGGGTTCTGGATTGAATATGTGCATGGCTGAGATATACCATCTACATATACATGTAGGTGCTGATTATATTGATGTCCATGCTGATCTGGGGGTACCTGATCACAAACAAGCTCCAGGCCATTTTTATCCTGGTGAGTCACATAAAAGGGATTGGCTCGGGAATTGGCTCTAGTCAGGGGCGGATCCAGCATTTGCGGAACGGGGGTTGTCCTATTTTCGAGCATGCTATCCACCCCCGCACCCCCCCCCCCCCCCCCCCCCCCCCCCCCCCCCCCCCCCCCCCCCCCCCCGCCCCCACCCCCCCCCCCCCCCCCCCCCCCCCCCCCGGTAAAGTATTTTCTAAACATAGATGTCGAAATGCACTTTCCTGTGTTTTACGGCATTTAAATTCAGACTCCAGCTGTTGGTAAACTGTGATCTATGAGTGTAATCTCCGTGGCGGGGGGGGGGTGCAACCGCTGAACCGACCCCCCCCCCCCCCTCCAGATCACCCCTGCTCTTAATACTGAACTGTGATTATTGTGACGAAAATACCGGTTTGTGTGAAACCGATACGGGACGACATAATTATCTCCCTTCCTGCAACGTTGAAAAACGTATGCCGGTGTAGTATGGAGAATTTTGTAATATCTTTCAGAAACGGCTAAGTAAAATCAATTTTTTCTCTTTCCTTAATTGGCTTTAGCATTGTAGAACAGAATATCACTGTAAAACCGTGGACTCGATGGTATTACTGTTTAATACAAATAAACGTTAGGCTGCGGCTTCAGAAACCTCATAAGTTAAATATGTTTCTCAGCTTCTTCAGTTAAATTTCTATCAGTGCTTGGCGGTCTGGTATTTTGTGTTTGTTACATAAGCGTCATTAGAGCCTTATAAGGGATATGAGAAGAGAACAAAATGTTCTGACAAATTTGATTATTTCGTTCTAACGCATTCAAATTCGTTCAAACGATTTCGAATTCGTTCTAACGCATTGCCGCCATTGGCATGGCTAATGTCTCACGGGACAGTGGGTGGACTATTTTCTATCTACTCGATTTTTTATTCTATTCAGATTTTACATCGTATTAATTGATGAATGCTCATTTCAGGGCCATCTGACATGTTCCCATTGATCAGAAATGGGCACATACGAATTGAGGGTATGGTGTGACAAGCAATTAATCAAAACAACATATTTTTCTGGGAGTTTCAAAATATAATTTATTTCAGAGAAAACTCATGGATGGGAACTGGTTTATACCATGATAGTACATTCGCCTGATGATTGAGAAAACATGCAACGTTCAATCTGTAGTTCCGCAAGTGACGTGGCACGGCATGGTTTTAAAGTGAATATTTTACCTCAGATTTGGATAATTTTAGATATTTCACATTCCTGCATAGGTAATGAGCACTAATAGAGCAGCATATTTGTGTTTATGTAAAAGCTTCTAGTGTGTCTTGGTCACAAATGTGGACGCATATTGCTGTCTGCCCACTTATTTGGAATATTGCATTAAATACATACTGTCCGAGGGAGTGAAATGGATAATTTTAAATTAACGGGTCACTGCCCCCTTCATTACCGACCCTGCAAGTTACACCAGTGTGACTAGAAAAATAGGTTTATGAATATTTCTTTGGGAGGCTTGACCAGGTGTATTTTTTAGAGTATTTCATAATTATACGAAACTGAATGTTAGCTCCGGTTGATTTTGACATCTTGGAAAATGGCGCATGCTATGCCGTCTCGCCGGTACTGTTTGGCGTCAGAATTTAAGGTATTTTTCTGGCATTTGTAGCGAAAATTTGAGGTGGTTATGACCCCGCTTTGGAATCATTTTCAGGAAATGGTGTGGTGTTACAAGTGATAGAACAAGACGTAACAAAGTATCTGTGCCTCATGTTTTCATGAAAACAATTGCAACAAATTCAGTCGTGTTTAAATTTCTGGCCAAAAATAGGTGGGTGGGGTAACTTTGTAAAACACATAATTAAACACATCTGATTTGTATTGTATCGCGCGATTTGTACTTCATTTGCGAGTATTTGTCAATATTTGTCGCAAGAGCCTCCTTAACTGATTGTGAGAGGCGATGATTTATAAAAATCACCCGCCGACCTCAGAAAAGCTATCAATTTTGGATATTTTCAACCGTCCCGTGATGCCTAAGCTGACGTTGCCCGCCGGAAGTTCATCTCGTAAAGAATCTGCCCTACACATCCGCCGGAAATGGTGTACAATAAGGCTGTCAGAAATGGCTAATTTACGACCCCGAAATTAAAATGGCATGACGGCTAGTCAAACAAGCCAAGTTGCCCAATGTAGACACATACTGATCTGTATGACTATGTCCCGAGTATGCGTCGGCACCGTCGGATTCGGGCCTGAATCCCGTTTTCAAGTATGGTTGTCAATTGAAGTCAGAAATGCACGAAAATAAAAAAAATCGACCACCCCCTACAACAAAGTGCTATAATGGAATGCGTTAGAATGGACAAGAGCTGCGGTGTGGTTTAGGACAGGGAACGTTTGTCGCACGCTTAGCCCAGTGAGCAGTCTGGTATAGCTGGACGGTGCAGCTCAGAACATCGATGAGATGAGGACGTAGCTCAACTCGGAAAATCGCTAAGCAGTTACAAACATTGCCGAGCTTGGTAGCTCGGTTTGTTGCTGAGCGGTACTAGTAATTCTAGTTCACATATTCCAGCAATAATATAATAGGTTCAGCTTCAATAAGGATATACTATGTTCATCGACAGGACGGTCATCAGATAGTTATCCCAGAGTAGGGTACGGGCATGTTGAGACGAGCTACACTCCCGGCAAAATATATAGGTTCATGATAGGACGCCCAGCTAGTGGCATAGCCCATGCTTTTATACTCCAATCTCATGCTGAAAATTAGGACCTTTGGTTTGCACCGAGCTGTGCTCAGACTCGGCCAAATATGAAACTGTCTAGTTTCAAGTAAGTATTTTGAGAACGTGCTCGGAAGGTTTTATAATCACAGGTTCTGGTTTCCTGAAGGCAACAAATAGAAAACAATAATGTTTTTTTATTTATTTATTTCGAATATTTTAGTAATTTCTGTAAAATTATGCATAAACACAAATCTATTGGAATAAAGTTGTTGCATATACATGTAATTATAGATTGAAATGTTCAGTCATGCAATATGTTTTTTAACATTTTAATAATTTTAATTATATTTTTATATATGTATGAGTTTTTTTCGCACCTGCTTTAGCAGAAGGCTATATATACAGTTACCGCATTTTCCATCGTCGTCCGAAATGTCAAAAAGTTTGTACAAGCTTCGTCATCATGGTATACCTTTAAATTATACTTGCCGGATTGCCTCAATATTTGGACACTTGCTATATGTGAGCATTTGGAACACACTCATGCCGCTATTAACATGACCATGACTTTTTGTACATTCACATGGTTGTGGAAACAATTTTATATGTCAAAAAGTTTCTTCAATCACGACCTTTTTCGTGTTTTAAGATAGAATAGAATATAATTTATTGACTTAAACTCATACAAGTTTCTCTTCATATAAACAAATACATGTACATGTATATACAAAATAGTAGATAGTATTCCAAGAGTGAACACATTTACATTAGAGAACGGCTGATTTTCTGTACTCGAATGCTTCTTTTAAATATTTACACAAATTTACGACCGTCCTTTTATGATATGTAGCTAATAGCAAAGTAAACTTGAATACACTTGGTCTCAACCTGTAGAATGAACCAATATACATGTACTCCGATCTGATGTGTGTGAGAGAGGGACATATGATAATACAATGATAGGCGTCTTCGATGTCTCCTGAATGGCACATAGTGCATATTATTTGATTGCGCTCTATGCGATTCCTACCATATCTCACTGTCTCTATCCGCAGCACATGTGAGCACAAACGTATTCTAGTTAGGTACTTCCTTAGCTCATGATTGTACACAATACTTATTAAATAATAAATAGTTCTCAAATTCAAAATTCACGTTTATATGTTTGTAGAACGTCATTACGTTATTGGCCTCAACATCTTCTCTCCACTTTAGTATGAAACAGTCTAGTATACGTTGTTTGAATGCGCATACAAACGCACTATGGTCAATTGTTCGCTGATTTAACCAAGCATCTCCAAAACCGAATCTATATAACAAGTCTTTTAACATTGAGACCCAATTTGTTTTACCATCATCAGCTTCCCTCATAGTAGCAATACACAAGTTATGTAAGATAAAATTGTCAGTACTGATCAGCTTGCCCCAATAGTTTACAATTCGTATGTATCTCTGTATATACAATGGGTAACATGCAAGTTCCCCGTAAATGCCTGCGTTGCTAGTTGACGCCTTGACACACAGGACAGACTTGCAGAATTTGAGCTGAATTCGTTCAAGCTCTTTTGATTTACTAAAACCCCAAACTTCACAAGCATAATTTAGCGTTGATGAGACAAAGGCGTCAAATAGCTGGCCCAGGCATTTCGGAGGTATCTTGTGTTTTCGAACATTCATCAGTAACACATTCATACATGTAGCCTTCAGACCTTTTCCACTCAGTGCCTGGTTTTTCAATACAAATGATCCAGTGTAATTAAATACCACTCCTAAGTAACTGAAATCATTCACAATTTCAATGCCCCGAACATTATATGTCCATACTTTATTACTTTTTCTAAATAACAAATCAATATCTTTGATTTGTCACAATTTACTTCTATGCCCCACTTGTCACAATAGTCATTTAACAAATTTAAGCTCTACTGTAAATAATCAGGCGATTTACCAAGTATGACCATGTCATCTTCGAACAGTAGTAATATCAAAGACAACTCGTTAATCTCTAAACCGCTGCCCATCTGATGATGCATGCACTTCTCTGACGGTTTTTGTGATGCTTACTTTACCGCATGCCAATGATCATTTTATGGTCAAATGAATTGGCAGGCGCGACACCGCTTCCGTGGCGGAATTCTTGTATTTAAACAGACCACTCACAAAAGGTTATAGGAGAGGCAAGGAAGTACGGAGCCCCGCAATTGTTCCCTCAATTTAACAATTCGTTCCCACGATCGGTGGGAACAAATTGTTAATTCGTGGGAATGAATTGTTAAATTGAGGGAACGAATTGTTATTTTGTGGGAACGAATTGTTATTTTGTGGGAATGAATTAATGAAAAATAAGAATTCTACGTCCCCTGCGGGGCTCCGTAAGTAAGTGTACATGAAATAGATTAATTATAAAATTATTAGGTGTTAGTCATATACGTGTATGTTTATACAATTGAAATTATGATTGTAATATTAATAGAACTATATTAAAGAAACATTACCAACGTAAATTTATGTTAACAGAATCTCACTTGATTGGCATGGTCTCATGCTTCTGTTTCAATATAAATACTGACGTTAAGAACTATTTATCTCTCATTTGGTTATTATATACTCTAGTTTGTTGGGCTAGTTTGTTTCAATGACTTGTCACGAGTATTTTCATTGTGCCTGGTGCCCTAGTTTAATTGAATATGTATTGTTAAGCCTTTTTCGCTACATTCATAACCAAGCTTAGTAAATTGTGAATATATTTCTTTGAGTGATACACACATATTGGGCGATTCATTATCTTTAATTATTCAAATGGATTCATATCTGAACTATTGGTTGTTGTGAACAAATCAATGGGGGATCATAGCTTGTTATTTCCCTTTGTAACCTGGATCAACACTAGTGGAAAACACTATAATGGCAACCTTCCACAACATAGCGACATTCGCCATTTTTACAAGCAATAAGGCCATAAAACATACAATTTGGACCGGATTTTTATAAATAAATTCAAATGGAAATAACTAGCTACTATCCCCCATTAAGTGAACATGACCAATAGTTTATGTTATGGGACACCCTATATCTTCTGATACTAGACACATGAATAATCGCAATTCTACTACAGTATTGCATATGGTGTGGGATATATTGCGTGTGTGATACCATTTAATTATTACACAATATTTACAAAGCTGGGTTAGTGCAACGCCAGAGGAGTTCTTTTTTTTTTTTTTTTTAATTAATATTTTTTATTATTTTTAAATACAAACATGTACATACAATACAACACATGTATTATTGACTAACACACTGTGACTAAAGTCGCTATGAAATGATTGCACATGCACTCATTGTACTTGAAAATAAGTTTTTAGAGAAAGAGAAGACAAAAAGAATATAGAAAAGCATAGATGGTAAAGTACAATCAGGAAGAAGGAAGAGTATCGAAAAGTATAAAATATGTCCCCTTTTGTTCACATCCGCTTGAATTGAGTTGTTTTTTTTATATATATATTCGTTTATTTTGTGTGGTTAGTGTGATTGAACCTTCCCTACTATGCCCAAAAAAACATACCTATGTTTGAAAAACATCCCATTTAATGTTGTGTTGCTCAAGTTTGTCTTTTTTAGTAGCTGTTAACTCTTCTAAATTTATCCTATATTTTAAGTAGTTTATAAACGGTTCGAAAGCAATTTCCCGGTTTTCATATTTACATTTTAACAATAAAGTATTTGGCTAATATGAGTATAAAATTAAATTGTTGTGCCTTGTGTGTACTTTCATCTATTCCTAAAGAAATACTTTGGAAATTTACAGCGTAAGTAAAACCTTTTTCATTCAAATAGGTACGTAACTGTGACCACATATGTTGTACATGAGTACATTCCCAAAAAAAAAAAAAAAAAAAAAAAAAACAAATGTTTTATAGTTTCTACATACATAGAGCAAAAATCGCATAAACTACTATTAATTAGGTTACATCGAAAGAGTAATTTATTTGTTCCATTCATTCGCATAAGGTATTTATATTGAAAATTCCGCAATGTGGAATCTATAGTACAATTAAAGGTTGACATGTAAATATGTTTCCAGTTTAAGTTGGCTTCCGGAAATTCAGCTATCCATTTTTTTTCAGACTTTTTTTCTTCAGTGATTTTTTTTTATTTTTTTTTTCTGTTTGTATTGTATAAAGTAATTTATTAACGTATTTGCTTTTTTGTACCCTTGATTTCAGTGTTTCAGACAGTTGTATTATGTTTATTTGTTCTGTTTTTATTGTTTCTTTCCATATTGGATTTATACTATTTAATATACATTGATATTTCATAAAAATCATCATTTCTTATGCTGAATAACTCTACAATATCACCGAATGTCAGAAAAGTTTTTGTTCTATAATCGTATAATTGTTGGATGTACTTGATACCCTTATCAAACCAGTGTCTATGAAACAAAGTTTTATTTTGATGTTTTATATAGAGTTGTTCCAAATTATTTCTTTTGATACTGTATCTGTTTGAGAAGAATAGTTTATACTTGCCCAAGATTTCAAAACATTGTTCAGGAATTTATTTTTCACTATGTTTTGTATGTCTTCCGGTTTCAAGTTACATTCGAAAATAAAAGTCCCGCCATATTTTTCAAGTATTTTTTCGTAAATTGCTTTCCATTTCCCTATGTTAGTAGTATCGCATATTCTTTTTACCCATGAAGCTCTTATTGAAGTAATAAAACTATCGATGTCTAACATTTTTAGTCCCCCTTTTTCGTAAGCTTGAATAATTGTATTTCTTTTTACTTTATCAGGCTTGTTATCCCATAAAAATTGAAATAAACTTGGTTCTTACACGTTTTATCATATGTTCTGGTGGATCATGTAAAACTGTCAATGGGTATATTAATTTTGGGGCAGCAAATGTTTTTATTACCGTGATTTTTCCGAGTAAGCTGAGCTTTCTGTGTTTCCATTTGTCTAGGCACTGTTCAAATTCTAAGATTTTTGTAAAAAAATTATGGACATGGGTATTAATATATCATTTAGGAATGTGATGCCTAATGTTTTCGCGCTGTGTGAGGTCCAAGTAAATTGTTTGTTGGGGCAAAATGTGGTTTCTGTATGTTTAAGAGACCTATTCTCATTACTGTTGATTTTTTAATGTTAAGTTTTAGGCCAGAAATCATACTGAATTCGTCTATTATGATATTAACTTTTCGAAGGATTTTTGAGAGCCGTCTGTCATAAAGGTTGCATCGTCAGCAAACATTGTGTTCTTTAGTTCTACATCATACATTTTGACTCCGGTTATATCTGCTTCATTTATGATAGATTGTGATAATATTTCAATGGCCATAATAAAAAGATACGGTGATAACGGACAGCCCTGACGCACACCTCTGTGATTGAAAAGAATTCTGATAAGTATCCGTTATTTGTTACACAACTTTTTGCATCAGAGTAAAATAGTTTGATCCAATTAAGTATATCATTACCAAAATTAAAATAGTCCAATGTTTTCAAAAGGTATGTATGTTCAACAGTATCAAATGCTTTTTCGAAGTCTGCGAAAATAAAAAAAAGAGACCTGGGGCATCATTTTCGTTAAGATGATCAATTGCTTCGTAAAGAGTTCTAATGTTTTCGCCAATATATCTTCCCTTAAGAAATCCAGTTTGTGAATAATCTATTATTGATGGTAGAACTTTTTTAATTCTATTTGCAATCGTCTTAGATGCTATTTTATAATCTACATTAAGCAATGATATGGGTCTCCAATTTGTTAATTTTGATAAGTCGCCCTTTTTCGGTAGTAATGTTATTATTCCTTGTTTTTGCATTTCGCTTAGCGACCCGTTTGTTAATGAATAGTTGAAAGATTCTATATAATACTTTTTTATATCATTCCAGAATATTTTAAAAAATTCTACTGTTAGTCCATCGGAGCCTGGGCTTTTATTATTATTCATTTCTTTTAGAGCAGTGCTACATTCATATTCGAAAGATTACCTTCGCATAGCTGTTTGTTTTCTTCAGATAATTTATGATCGTTGTTTGTAAAAAAAATTGTGATTACTATTCTGAACATCTTTTTTGCTATATAGCTTTTTATAGTATTCGTTTTGCTCGTGTAATATATCTTCATTTTTCGTGACATTTTTTCCATTTACATTTAATCGGACTATAGTTTTGTTCTCTGCTCGTTTCCTTTCTAAATTTGCAAAATATTTTGTATTTTTTTCATTACCCTCTATATATTCTGCTTTTGATCGTATGATACTTCCTCTTACTTTCTTTTCATGGATGTCCTCTAGACTTTGTTTTTTAGATTGTAATTCTAATAAAGTGGTGTCCGATATATTGTTTGCGTATTCTGTTTCCAGTTGATCTATTTCTTCTACGAGTTTTCTTTCTAACTTTAAATTTATTTTATTTTCTTTCGATGCAAAAAAATTTTATTGTTTCATTTCTTATCGTTCCTTTTATAATTTCCCACAATGTGTTAGGATTTGCGTCGTTGTTAATATCAGCAATAGCTGTGTATATCTCTAATTAGTTGTTGGTAATCCGGGTTTTAATAGCAGACTATTATTTATTTTAAAGTAGCCAGGTCCCCGTTCATTACAATGCGTTAGTAATTTTATATATATAATCGAATGGTCTGATTTAATTCCTGTAGTAATTTTGCTTTTTGTTATTCTATTTATTATATTCTCCGATATTAGAATAAAGTCCAATCGACAGAATATTGGTGGTTTAGTATTAGAGTGCCATGTGAATTTTTTAGTATTAGGGTTAAGGATTCTCCAGATATCATGTAGATTAAATTTGTTCATAATCGACACTATTTTTTCTCTTGTTTTTTTGTTAGCATCATGTCTACCATTTTTCTTATCAAGGTCGGGATCTAAAATAATATTGAAGTCCCCTCCTATTATTGCGTATCCTGTTCTACAGATTCTAAATATGTCTCGAAATTTTGATAAAATTGAAAACTATTTTCATTTGGCCCTATATGTTAATTAATGTGTATTCTTTGTCGGATATGCTGATTTTAAGAGTTTGAATTCTACCAGTTACAATGTTTTCATAATATACAGTTTCATGGTCCAAACCTGGTTTTATTAGAATACATATACCTTCCTTATTACTGAATTCCCCACTAAAAAAAGCGTCTCCACCCCATTCACTTTCCCACTGTGTTTTGTCATGTATAGTGAAGTGTGCCTCTTGGATGAAGCATATGTCATAATCATTTTCTTTTATCCATTCGAAAAAAAAAGTTGTAGTCGCTTGACTTTTGACCCCATACCCTTTACATTGAAGCTTCCTATTTTTAAGTCCATATTATTCATCAATATTAACGTGTATTTAATCAATCACACTACTCACTGACATATAGTTCATCAACGATTCAACAGCCGTGAACAGAAGGAGACAGATAAGAGGGGAATGTGAGAGTTGCATCAGTGGAAAATTTTGAACAAGAGTCACCGAATCATCAACTATGAATTATACGTGGCCCTGCCGTTGTCAAAGGAAACCCTATTTTATTTGCCGTCATAAAGATTACATTTGCATTCACATTATTATGTAGATACATGAATAATTATATTTTGCTATTAATTTTAGGTTGTGTTCGATTAGCGCAGAGCCCGACCAACCAGCGCGAGTACGCCGGCCAATCTGGAGCTACTCTCGTCGTTCATAACATGCGAGTTTCCTTCCAAAACAAAAAACAAAACCGACATACTATGTTAAACAATTATGTAGAAACAATGCTAGTTTACATGTTATAACACATATGGCACAACAATCTTGATAATTTTCACGACCTGTACAATAGCCATAATAGTGTATACATTGTACATAGTAATATTGTAAACGTTGATGAATTGCATATGTTGTTTTTTTTTTAATATTTCAATTATTTTCCGTTAGAGATTATACCTTTTTTCTGAATAGTCGGGAGCGCCCCCGAATCACATCACTGAGACGATTCTGAGGCGCTTCCAGCTCGCCACCCACAACAGAACAACGAAAATCCACTCAAATTACACACTTTATCTGGAGCTCTGGTATAGAAAACACTGTATATATGTTGCGTGTGGATATTCGTCAAAAAACAACAAAAAACAACATATTATTCCGATTTACAAATTTCATGATGCACAATCCACTTACAATAGTTTTGGAGCTAAACATTCAACGGGTATGTGTAAGTCCATGTTAGATGTGAAGATGTATATTACACATTATTGCATATTGTGCTTTCAAGTAAATGCAGCTAAATACCCGTAATTTGCTGGCATGCTATTGTTTATCACTATTATGCATTACTAGTTTACAAAATATACATGTATACACACCAACATATATGTTAGCATACCAACGTGCAGTTCCCACGCCAGATTGTATCAATCTCAGCCTCATTTAGATGAGAAAGATACCATGGAATGGGTTGCGAAGAGTGTAATATGTCAACACCCAGCGTAAGTCCCACCCTCACACTCGAAAGAGATAGCGAAATCGTGTGAGAATTCATTTTCAAATAACATTGATTTGTATATTATAAATAATATTGTTTATAATCGTACTATTTGTTGACATATCTGCTGTAAGTGGATACGAGATGTGTATACATGTGTATGTTGTATTGGTCACTCGCCGTGGTCAAACCTATATATATTCTGTTTTCATATTATGAACATTGGGAGTGTATAGAGACGGTTAATATTTTTGATCATAACACACTAGTGTACTAACTATGCAAATTAGGTAAATAAAACAACAAATTAGGTCACAATAATATTCATATTTTTAAAGGAAAGACAATGATACCAGCTATTGTAAAACAAAAATCATTAAATCTGAATTTTGGGAGTTGCGATGGAAATAAAAGGACGAGAAAAAATTATCATGGATAATCATATTTACCACAAAAAAATAAAAAAAATGAAAGTAATTGAAAATTTGATGAAAAAATATATTTTCCCATTTAAACATTAACCCTTTCACCCCAAATGAATGGAATGAACTGAAACATGTTACCGTTGCAGCCAATCCCATTTTTGCAAGAAAAAAAAACTTCCTGACCAGTCTATTTATAAAAAGAGGGAGTTTCCGCCATACAAACACGAAAAACCACTCGCATAAAGTGCAGATCCTGATGATATTGAGAAATGGCAATAATGTATTGATCACTTTAGTTAGGTGTGTTGCGGAAGTATATTTGCTTTAATTACATACAAATTATCTAGAATTACACTGGTATACGGGAGACAACTCCATGTGGCCTCAACAGATTGACTGACAATATACACTGCACATACATACATACACCTGTTCCAGAACCACATTGGTTTATGGAGGGGACAACTCAGTGTGGCCTCAACAGATTGACTGACAATATACACTGCACATACATACACCTGTTCCAGAACCACATTGGTTTATGGAGAGGACAACTCAATGTGGCCATCACGGCAGGCCATCACCGGCAAATAATCAATAATAATGTATTTTGATAATATTAGCGAATCATCATGGTAATGCATGTATAATATCCACAGCTGATAAGTAACATCATGGACATGTGTTGCAATCGAGACTGCTCGGCTGGGAGAACTATGGAGAGTAAACTTTATTGCATGTGTAACCAGTATAGCAGTATGGACTACTATATATAAACCTCGCGTATGGTGATTGCGGCTATTTTAATTAACTTATCAACCGGTAGTTTTACAACGTTTGGTTCTATCAGCGACCAACTAGACCACCACACATAAACTGTGATCCTCTATTCAATGCTTTCTCTGAGTATCGCGTGTGTAGTGTGATAGAACATGCGAGACTGAGCCGCAACCAGTATTTTCACATTTGTAGGCTCCTTTTCACATGTTCGGTCCTACTATAATTACGGTTCACTCGATAGTAATAGTTATCATGTTCACGATTGGCCTGACTAACTTTGTATTGACCAGTGGCCGAACTTTGAGGAAAAACGTCTTACGACCAATACAAATAGCAGTAACCATTTTCATCGTGCCACTCTACAACCGTCAATTTTGATATCAGATGTTATGTATACTGCTGTTACATATTTAATATTTCTATATATCGGTATGTACTACTCACTGAGAGTGTGTAACACAAGTACTCAAGCACATCACTGCCCACAAGACATGACAATAGCCTTAGTTGCACGGACAGTATAATTAAGGCACATATTCATGTGATGCCAAGTGTTAGATTCAAAGTTATAGTGCACAAAAAAGCTACTGCCATGTCATGAGTACAGCCAAAAGGCAAAAAAATCGTTTATATAGTTTATCTCGGCAGCCAGTCACCATATTCACTGTGTTTTATTTGTACGATTTCTACCATTGGCCCGAAGTTTTATGTATAGTTGCCCATCCCTACTCCAGGCAGATTCTGTCTCTCTGCTCTCGCGAGCTTCCTTCAACACCTTAGCCTTCAATGCGTCAAGTCCTCCTGTATATAAATTCCCGTGCCCTTCAATTTAGTTTTTTTTGTCTTTCAGCGATCTAATTTTGGTGTTACGCGATACGAATTTGATAATGATTGGTCGGGGTACTTGATTTCTTAGAACCCAATCCGATGCGCGATGTCATGTCTCGTTCTTCCACTGTCATTCCCATTGAGTCTTTCAAAATTGTGACAGCCAACTTGGTAGTTTGGTCTGCGTTCTCCTTTTCTCCTTCCTTTTCCAGTGGCAATCCAGGTCCATTCAGCCTTTACACTGTTTCGTCTCGTATATTGTTCCAACTCATCGGTTCGTTCTATGTTGTGGTTTCTTGTTCCTTCAATTTCGTTTCGTAGCTTGTTTATCGTTTCATCTTTCTCGTTTTTTACTACTGCTTTTCAGTGATTTGATGTTTTTCGTCATTGTTTCTGTTTCGATCTTGCTGGTGTGTAGTTCTCCTTCTACTATGTCGATTCTATGCGAGACCGATCGGTAAACGTCGTCTTTTATTTTGGTGGCTATACTGTCTATCTTGTGTTCAACTATTCTTTTTTATAACTGCTTCTAGTTCATCTTTTGATATCATATTATCAATTTTATCACTGAGTTTCTTCATTTGCTCGTGAATTGCATGTATTGTTTTTTGACTTTCTCCAAACTTCTTTTCGAAACTGTGTATGTCTATTGTCGCCTCTGTTTCATGCTGTTCGGATTTCTGTGGTCGTTTTTTCTTTTTGTCTTTGGGTTTCGTACCTTGATATTTCAGCTTTATACTTTCATCTTCTTCCTTTGCTTCTAAATTAAAGCTGTGTTCCCCAATGTCACTCGCACTTGACAAGTCATTTCGCTTACGTTTTTTATCCGATTCATCCCCCGTTTTCCCCTTGTCGGTTTCGATTGTCGCTTTGTCCGCTGCTCTGTTCATCGTGTCAGTTTGGGTATTTACTTCGATTGTATAATAGTTTCCGATTCGGTGACCCTCGTTTACCAACTGTTCATTTTTACATTGTGGTCCGTAACTTTTGTTGTTGAGTATACTTTTAAAAAATTTCAACGTGACCCATTCTTGTTTTCAAGCATCAGACAAGTGGGTGGGGTATGGTACACAGAAAATTACAAAATTACTGTCTAAATCAGGTTATCGGTGGTTTGCAATGTTAGTGATATTGAATATGCATTACTCACTGATAACATCCATTTCAATCCGTTCAAAACACACTTAAATTGATAATAAATCCATTGTTTTCATCGAGACACTATTTTGATTCAACTCTACATTAGACCGGAACGCCAGAGGAGTTCTAGCTGTGCATCAGATGGAGTACATCAGCCGACCAATTCTGGCCAACTCTGTACTAGACCCAATGCACACTGGGCATGCCCAAGAATAGCCCATTTCATGCCGACCATCTTACTGACAGTTAGTTCTAAATATTTTAATTTATTTCTAGAGAAAACTATATGTTGTGACCATTCATTTGAACCGTCTCGGCGAAAAGGTTCAAATGAGTGGTCACAACATATACTTTTAACAAATAAATAAAGAAAATAAAAAAAAGTTAGAATTTTTTCTGCATGAGTCAGTATCACACATGAACTGGGATAGATAAGACAGTACCCTGGCTATACTGGATAGGACCACAGGTTCTTGAAGAACGGTTCATACTTCGGTGTTTTATGGGTTATTTCGGTATATCTGGTGGTTTGGGTTCATTGTTACCAACATACATTTTTTGTCACCTCCCGCGAGTTACACTCATAAGTACAAATGTATAAAATGGGTCCGACAGTTCGGAACAGTGAATGTGTAGATTCTTGACGTGTGTAATGATTGAGAATTAGTAGTTGCACAAAACAATGTAAATTACCCAAAACCAACGAAATCCACCCAAATATACCCAAAATACCCATATGACAACAACATAGTTACCATCTGTTCAAGCACCTGTGAGTAGAACCAGTGATAAGCCAGCTCAGCTACATATACACTGGGGAGATCAGTAGACCAAGTCCCTGATCCAGGGATTATAGAACTTTCTGAGAATGTACTCAGTTTGTATGCTCGACATCAGAAGTTTGATTGGTCGAGGCCGAGCTGTGCTCAGTCTCGTCCAATTAAACTGCCTGATTTCGAGTACATGCTTAGAAGGGTTTATGAGGACAATGCATGACCTTGTATAAGAACCATAACATGTCTGTTATGTGCATGTGACAGCAAGCTGTTGGAAAGGAAAACATATATGTCATATAAATTATAAGTATCTGTAAACATATCCAGCATCTAATCAATACATGTTTGTGAAATTTGTTTGTCAAAAAATGAATTTAGATCATTGCGTCGTTAATATGTAAATAAAGTGTTAATGTTTTACCGCAAATGCGGTCTTATTTCTGCGTTTATGTTGTGGGAAGAAAACATCACACCACCTCAAACTACTAAAACTAAATGTAGTAAGCGTTATGCTATCAGTCATTGGTATTATTTCCAAAAAGGCTGGGTTTTGTAATGTTTGTATCAGATATCGGATCTAAATAAACTACCATATTAAGTTCATAGCAACACACCAGCACTGCTTACAAAGCTGAATTAACTTTTGCTGTCTGCTGTTGATTTATGACTTTTCATTTTTCATGAAAAAACACTGTTTGGCAGAACTTTAGAATAATTGCCATTGGAAATGATTCTAAAGTGCTGCGAAACCATGTTTGGATTGAGAAAGAAGCCAAAACATGAAACAAGAGCAGAAAACAAATTTCTTTTCCAATATGCACTGGGTTAAACTTGATTGGCCACCACAAATCTGGCAAGCAATGCGCCCGTAAGCCCTGGAAGGATACAAATATATTAATAAAACTGTGAATAATTGCACACATCAACTTTGTGAGTTTGGTTACTGCCTGTGTGCTCTGGAAATGGAAAACAAACTATAGTACACTCCTGTAGCCTGATGACAATCTATACTGCTTTAGAAGCATGATGTGTGTATCATTGGTGAAACGGCGAACGGTGCAGATCCTTATCAGACAGTGCAGATGCACAGGCTGATCTGGATCTACACTGGTCGCAAGTCACAGCAATTTCTCCAGTCACAGCACGTTCATACTAGAGGGTTATTTTTCAGACAAAGATATAAGTTTCCCCCCACATCAACACTGCATTTACTTGGAAAATTAGAATTTAAGGCAACAACAGCATATATGCAGCTCCCTTGATTATCTGAGTAAGTTAGCTGTATATTGGGAGATAATAAAATAAAAAGAGACACCATATGCAATTTTCACTTGTCAAGGGCCATTACTCTGCCTATATTAGATGAATCCGCATACAAAACCAAGGTGCACAGCTGCACATAGTGACAAATATTCCTGTAAAATTTGGCAACTCTTAACTCAAACATTTTTGGAAATATGCGCGACACAAATTTCTATTGGACAGAATGGCCACGTTTCACTAAGTCAAGGACCATAAATCTGTGAATACTGGATAAATCCGCATTTAAAACCCCAGGTGCGCAACTTCACATGATGACAAATATTCCTACAAGATTTCATGACTGTAGCTGAAATAGTGTTTCAGTTATCTGCGGCACAAGCTAAAAATCGCCACTTTTCACTAAGTCAAGGGCAATAAGTCTGCGAATACTGGATGGATCCGCATCGAAAACGACAGGTGCGCAACTTCACATGGCGACAAACTTTTCTATAAGGTTTCATGACTGTAGCTCAAATAGTTTTTCAGTTTTCAGTTATGTGAGACACGAGTTAAGAATCGCCACCTTTGACTAAGTCAAGGACCATAACTATGTGAATACTGGATGAATCCACATCTAAAACCACAGGTGCGTAACTTCACAATATCATGACGACAAACATTCCTGTAAAATTTCGTGACTAACTCAAATACTTTTGGAGAAACACGTGACACAAATGTTGTGACGGACGGACAGACAACCAATCCAAAAACAATATGTCTCCCCATATATGGGGGAAACATAACTATACTGCCATTTCGGCTAATTCTGCACATCGCTAATGCGCAATTCACGTCAAATTTAGCCTTGCGTACGTCATAATAAAATAGGTGGATTTTGGAATAAACAAGCTGATTAATTGCTACACTGTGACACAATTGTATCCCATTCCGATAGTTTGCTAAAAAGTTATTCAGAATATAGTCAAAATGTGTTAAATCCTCAGACCCTGCTGATGGAATAGCTGTCTTATTTACTAAATTAACAGACAAACTAACCTGTCATGATGTCACTGGATAGTTCTGCTTCAAATTTAATGCACATTTTGCTATGCTGATCCAGTATGCCGTTCGCCATTTTTGTTTACACTACCAGATGCGCAGCATTAGCATAATTAGTTGAAAAATGTGTGATGTTGCAAACACGCAAGTGATGTCATACATCATACAATTAAACGTCACTTACTAACCTGCCATGATGTCACTGGATAGTTCTGCTTCAAGTTTAATTCACATTTTGCTATGCTGATCCAGTATGACCTTTGCCATTTTTGTTTACACTAACAGATGCGCAGCTTTAGTAGAACATATTGTGATGTTGCAAACACGCAAGTGATGTCATACATCAGACAATTAAACGTCACTTACTGACGTCAGAACGTTATGACATTTTACTGGTACAGACTTCTTTGAACTTCGTTGAATATTCAGGGAATTTTTACTGAATATGGGAATGTTAATAACATCTAAATGTGTTTGGAAAGCCCTAGGTGCGCAGAATGAGTTAGCCGACACCATTGTATATCATAACTCTCCTAGCATATGTCTACAAAGGTCCACTTTTGAAAGAAAACCTATAAAGGCTGTTATCGAATAATACATGCAGTAGTATATAAGAGTCATAATGATACAAGTTTATATGGAAGCCACACACTACGTGTGGTGGCTTCCACACGAAACTTGTAATCATTATGACTCTTATATACTACTACCGCGAGACCATATATTTATAGGAGTGTAAAAAATCTTCTAGCAACTTAGTTTTCGGCAACAATTCTATCTCTACAAAAAGTGGATACCACGAAAGAAGAACTAGAAAACATCGCAAGAGGTCTGTGGGATCTGCCAAATTTCTACTCGTTTTTGTGCACAATCGGTTCCAAAACTGCTTCCAGCATGGAAAAATAGTCCAATTGAACATATAAAAATGTAGCTGTATACAACCACGGCAACAAAAATTTCAAAATGTCTATTCGAGCAACTTTCAAACAATGGGAATACGAGCGAAGAACAGTGTTTCTAGACACTTGCTTCTAGAGAACACGTACGAGAACAATATAGTCTCGGACATAGCAAAAATAGACTACTTGTTCGGCCACGAGGGGCAAACACGACTCCAACCTCTAGATGGTCTGCCTGCTTTCGTCGACGATCTGTACGTTTTTGGCTATTTGTCTAGAGAAGAGTGCGTAGCAGTAGGAAACAAAGTCTCTTGCACGACCGGCGATACAGGGTCTGCAAAAAATTGCGTGGGAAAGATAGCGATAGCAGCTAGAGAAACAATAGGTCTGGGGCAAAAGCCACTGCATACAACAATACTGCACACAGTCCGAGAATGTGGAGAATACGGCAATAGTACCATACGAAACACGATAGATAGAATAGAAGAATGTAGTGGGGAGAAAGCGCAAAAGAATTGGACCCAGCAGCACAATGGACTGTACCCATACGCGGAATTTGTAGCAAAGATAGCGGTGTCCGAAATTCCGATAGAACTTCTAGAACAGCAATTGCCAACAATGCAGGCTAGATTGCAAGCAGTAGGCATGGACATCTACTGTGTAGACTACACGCAAGACTTTTCTGGGGTCCTAGATAGAAAAGCGCTAGTAGAACATCTCGAAAACGACCAAGGATTTGTTCTACAGGGTAGTAGTACTGGTTGGGGAGGGATAGAAGAAAGAGGAGGCACAATTCAGACAATACTAGTTCTGTTGGGAACCACGTTTGTAGCTGGATACAGACACACGACAGCAAAACAACTAGAACAAAGGTGTACAACAAGGTAGTCTCCAATTTCGAAGCCGGAGAGATCCGAGATTCAGTAGGTGGCCATCTAGCAGACTACGCGGATTGCACCAACGAACATCTACGAAAAACTTTTGTACACCCAGATGTGCAGCGTAGGGGTTGCACGAGAATAGAAGTTTCTGTGTACGCTAGTTCTGCACTCTCTAGAGAAAATGCAGAGGACGTTCTAGCACAAGCAAGAAGAGACACTGTTTCCCTAGGTGGAGACATCTTCGTAGTACAGCCTCCACGCAGACAGTGGGAGAATCTAGCAAAGAGTCTGTATAGATGTTTTGTACTAGGAGACAAGCCATGTGACAAATATTTGTAGCATGGTACGCACATACAGGAACAGGTAGGATATCTGGAGTACGCATACGTCCGACTCCCGCAACACTAGAATGTCCGCAAAAATGGAAGCGAGCAATGGAATGGGCTGCAGCAGATTTTGGCTTCCGAGCATGTCCGATATTTGTATCCGAGATTCTGTCTGTAGAAGACGAAGAAATAGAAATGGCTCCACTACAGTGCTACGCAAAAGCAAGCGATTCCGCAACAATACTCTGTGCGAGCAAGAAGCCAACCGAAATACGCGCTAGAGGTCCAGATGTAGATCTTGCAGAGGTCTTGCCATCCACAGACTACGTTTGCTGGAAATGGAGAGACAAGAAAGCGCAACGTGTAGGTGTAGAAAAATCTGTGTACGATCTTGTAGAAGTTCCAGAGATAGCAGCCGCTAGAGAGGTTTCCACAATGTCTCCACGAAATAGAGCAGAAAGATTGCTACAATTTCGAGATGCCGAACAAGCCGAAGTTTGGAGAAGAGAAACACTAGAAAAAAGAGAAACACCAGCAGAGTCTACGCCCGAGTACACCAGAAGATTCCTCGAACTAGAAAGACTAGTTGTAGCAGCCGCCGAACACGTAGAATAAACCGAAGAGAAAGAACGCCTCCGAAAAACTATTTGGTCCATGCTAGGAGGCCATGCAACAGAAAAGATCTCCTCGATTGCCAACAGCAATGTACTCTGGGACATTGTAGGGTTTCGACGAGGTCCAACAAGTATGTACCAATACGGTGGCACTAGAGCAGTCTTGTGGAGTGCAGAAGGTGGCCAGATGTGCGTTTGGCCTACCAACGCGCTTTCCAAAATTCTAGATAGCTGCGAAGATATGTTCGAGAAGCAAGTTTGCGGCGCCAAGACAACAATCTGGTTGCCCCAACGTGTAGCTCTCCGCATACGAATTTTTCCGACAAGGTTGTTCCAAGCAAACCAAATCCAGAAGAGCTCGAAAGAATACAAAATCTTGCAACAGCTGCAGAGGAGTACGGGTCTGTAGAGAGGCTCTGCCTAGAGGAAACAACATTGGGAAAGACGAAGCCACAGAGAGATCTAGATCTAGAACCTGTTTGTACAGTTGTAGTAGATACGCCAATACAACATACAGGGGAGCAGATAGAAACAATACTATTTCTAGTAGCTACAGACGAGGATGGCACACCTACAACAGGAGAGGAGATTCCAACATACGGATACTTCCTCCAACAAGAAGTAGAAAAGATATCTACTCCACTGTGCGAGCTGCAGAACCCACTTCGATGTAGAATGGGGGATGTTCCGCACAACCAAAAGCAAGAAGAAATCTAGAACATTTGTAGTGTGGCCCAGTGGGTAGCTACAGTGCCAGACAGAGTCCTTAGAAATAGAAAGCATACATATTTCCACTATTTTCTTTCCAAAGGGCTACTCCATGTAGAAAGGGTCGCCAGGGCGTATGGACTCGCTAGGAGTTTTCTTTTTTTCCTCCGGTTTGGCGGACTGTTTGGCGGGGTGCGCGAACTGGGCGTCGGGATCTCCCATTCTTTCCAGATTCCGACAAGAAATCTAGGGACACGAATGGGAACAGTGGTTTGCAGACCGCCGTACGCCCCACCACGAGACCCCGAGCCACCACTTCGCATTCTCTACGGTTTTCCAAATGTCGTGCACCTCCCGCTCGTCTTTCTTCGGACACTCGGAATCGATAGTATTTCCAAAACTGCTGGCATCGTCGGAAATCGCGTCCAACAACAGTCTACGTTCAGCGCGTCCTAATCGTCTCTCCATGTCGGAAAGGCGCGTCGATTCTTCGAACGAGCTGGCGTTTCGTACATCTTCGAGTAGATCCCGAGGGAAACTCGGTGGGACCAGGCGCGGTCGCCCTTTGTACTACGGGGGTAGGGGTTTCTTGTTCTTCCGGTTTTGTACTACGTTCCGCATCGACGGCGTCCCATATTCTTCGAAGACGAGTTGTACCGTCCTATATTTTTTCTTCGTGTCGTCCGCAGACTCCACACCTCGAAGATTGCGAATATCTTCATTCTTATCCTGCGCAGACAAATATTTTGTTTTTGTGGCATTTTGTTGGTACAAAATATGCAAGCAAATGTATATATATATATATATATTTGCCCACTGTACAACAGGAAAAACTAGGCAAACCTAGGCAAAAACTTGCCAAATAGAAGTCGACCTGGGCCAAATAGAAGTCGACCTGGGCCAACTAGTAGTCGACCTAGGCCAACTGCCGGTATGCCCGGGCAGACTGTAGAAAATACAAAACCGTGTATATAGACATTTCTAGAATATTTTGGACTACTATTTCGAAAACTTGCCGTGGTCGGTTTTGTATTTTCTACAGTCTGCCCGGGCATACCGGCAGTTGGCCTAGGTCGACTACTAGTTGGCCCAGGTCGACTTCTATTTGGCCCAGGTAGACTTCTATTTGGCATAGTGTTTTGCCTAGGTTGCCTAGTTTTTCCTGTTGTACAGTGGGCATATATATATATATATACATTTGCTTGCATATTGTGTACCAACAAAATGCCACAAAAACCAAAAACAAAATTTGTCTGCGCAGGATATAGAAGATATTCGCAATCTTCGAGGTGTCGAGTCTGCGGACGACACGAAGAAAAAATATAGGATCGGTACAACTCGTCTTCGAAGAATATGGGACGTCGTCGATGCGGAACGTAGTACAAAACCGGAAGAACAAGAAACCCCTACCCCCGTAGTACAAAGGGCGACCGCGCCTGGTCCCACCGAGTTCCCTCGGGATCTACTCGAAGATGTACGAAACGCCAGCTCGTTCGAAGAATCGACGCGCCTTTCCGACATGGAGAGACGATTGGACGCGCTGGAACGTAGACTGTTGTTGGACGCGATTTCCGACGATGCCAGCAGTTTTGGAAATACTATCGATTCCGAGTGTCCGAAGAAAGACGAGCGGGAGGTGCACGACATTTGGAAAACCGTAGAGAATGCGAAGTGGTGGCTCGGGGTTCTCGTGGTGGCGTACGCGGTCTGCAAACCACTGTTCCCATTCGTGTCCCTAGAGTCTCGTAGAATCTGGAAGAATGGAGATCCCGACGCCCAGTTCGCGCACCCCGCCAAACAGTCCGCCAAACCGAGGAAAAAAAGAAAACTCCTAGCGAGTCCATACGCCCTGGCGACCCTTTCTACATGGAGTAGCCCTTTGGAAAGAAAATAGTGGAAATATGTATGCTTTCTATTCTAGACTCTGTCTGGCACTGTAGCTCCATCCACTGGGCACACTACAAATGTTCTAGATTTTCTTCTTGCTTTTGGTTGTGCGACATCCCCCATTCTACATCGAAGTGGGTTCTGCAGCTCGCACAGTGGAGTAGATATCTTTTCTACTTCTTGTTGGAGGAAGTATCCGTATGTTGGAATCTCCTCTCCTGTTGTAGGTGTGCCATCCTCGTCTGTAGCTACTAGAAATAGTATTGTTCTATCTGCTCCCCTGTATGTTGTATTGGCATATCTACTACAACTGTACAAACCTGGTTCTAGATCTAGATCTCTCTGTGGCTTCGTCTTTCCCAATGTTGTTTCCTCTAGGCAGAGCCTCTCTACAGACCCGTACTCCTCTGCAGCTGTTGCAAGATTTTGTATTCTTTCGAGCTCTTCTGGATTTGGTGTTTCCTCTACTTCTATCGGGTTCCACTGGATTGTACGTCCGTTTGCTTGGAACAACCTTGTCGGACAAATTCGTATGCGGAGAGCTACACGTTGGGGCAACCAGAATGTTGTCTTGGCGCCGCAAAACTTGCTTCTCGAACATATCTTCGCAGCTATCTAGAATTTTGGAAAGCGCGTTGGTAGGCCAAACGCACATCTGGCCACCTTCTGCACTCCACAAGACTGCTCTAGTGCCACCGTATTGGTACATACTTGTTGGACCTCGTCGAAACCCTACAATGTCCCAGAGTACATTGCTGTTGGCAATCGAGGAGATCTTTTCTGTTGCATGGCCTCCTAGCATGGACCAAATAGTTTTTCGGAGGCGTTCTTTCTCTTCGGTGTATTCTACGTGTTCGGCGGCTGCTACAGCTAGTCTTTTCTAGTTCGAGGAATCTTCTGGTGTACTCGGGCGTAGACTCTGCTGGTGTTTCTCTTTCTAGTGTTTCTCTTCTCCAAACTTCGGCTTGTTCGGCATCTCGAAATTGTAGCAATCTTTCTGCTCTATTTCGTGGAGACAGTGTGGAAACCTCTCTAGCGGCTGCTATCTCTGGAACTTCTACAATATCGTACATAGATTTTTCTACACCTACACGTTGCGCTTTCTTGTCTCTCCATTTCCAGCAAACGTAGTCTGTGGATGGCAAGACCTCTGCAAGATCTACATCTGGACCTCTAGCGCGTATTTCGGTTGGCTTCTTGCTCGCACAGAGTATTGTTGCGGAATCGCTTGCTTTTGCGTAGCACTGTAGTGGAGCCAATTTCTATTTCTTCGTCTTCTACAGACAGAATCTCGGATACAAATATCGGACATGCTCGGAAGCCAAAATCTGCTGCAGCCCATTCCATTGCTCGCTTCCATTTTTGCGGACATTCTAGTGTTGCGGGAGTCGGACGTATGCGTACTCCAGATATCCTACCTGTTCCTGTATGTGCGTACCATGCTACAAATATTTGTCCACATGGCTTGTCTCCTAGTACAAAACATCTATCCAGACTCTTTGCTAGATTCTCCCACTGTCTGCGTGGAGGCTGTACTACGAAGATGTCTCCACCTAGGGAAACAGTGTCTCTTGCTTGTGCTAGAACGTCCTCTGCATTTTCTCTAGAGAGTGCAGAACTAGCGTACACAGAAACTTCTATTCTCGTGCAACCCCTACGCTGCACATCTGGGTGTACAAAAGTTTTTCGTAGATGTTCGTTGGTGCAATCCGCGTAGTCTGCTAGATGGCCACCTACTGGATCTCGGATCTCTCCGGCTTCGAAATTGGAGACTACCTTGTTGTACACCTTTGTTCTAGTTGTTTTGCTGTCGTGTGTCTGTATTCAGCTACAAACGTGGTTCCCAACATAACTAGTATTGTCTAGAATTGTGCCTCCTCTTTCTTCTATCCCTCCCCAACCAGTACTACTACCCTGTAGAACAAATCCTTGGTCGTTTTCGAGATGTTCTACTAGCGCTTTTCTATCTAGGACCCCAGGAAAGTCTTGCGTGTAGTCTACACAGTAGATGTCCATGCCTACTGCTTGCAATCTAGCTGCATTGTTGGCAATTGCTGTTCTAGAAGTTCTATCGGAATTTCGGACACCGCTATCTTTGCTACAAATTCCGCGTATGGGTACAGTCCATTGTGCTGCTGGGTCCAATTCTTTTGCGCTTTCCCCCCACTACATTCTTCTATTCTATCTATCGTGTTTCGTATGGTACTATTGCCGTATTCTCCACATTCTCGGACTGTGTGCAGTATTGTTGTATGCAGTGGCTTTTGCCCCAGACCTATTGTTTCTCTAGCTGCTATCGCTATCTTTCCCACGCAATTTTTTGCAGACCCTGTATCGCCGGTCGTGCAAGAGACTTTGTTTCCTACTGCTACGCACTCTTCTCTAGACAAATAGCCAAAAACAAAAAGTACAGATCGTCGACGAAAGCAGGCAGACCATCTAGAGGTTGGAGTCGTGTTTGCCCCCTCGTGGCCGAACAAGTAGTCTATTTTTGCTTATGTCCAGACTAAATTGTTCTCGTACGTGTTCTCGAAGCAAGTGCCTAGAAACACTGTTCTTCGCTCGTATTCCCATTGTTTGGAAAGTTGCTCGAATAGACATTTTTGAAATTTTTGTTGCCGTGGTTGTATACAGCTACATTTTTATATGTTCAATTGGACTATTTTTCCATGCTGGAAGCAGTTTTGGAACCGATTGTGCACAAAAACGAGTAGAAATTTGGCAGATCCCACAGACCTCTTGCGATGTTTTCTAGTTCTTCTTTCGTGGTATCCACTTTTTGTAGAGATAGAATGGTTGCCGAAAACTAGGTTGCTAGAAGATTGTTTACACTCCTATAAGAGTCATAATGATTACAAGTTTCGTGTGGAAGCCACCACACGTAGTGTGTGGCTTCCATATAAACTTGTATCATTATGACTCTTATTATACTACTCATGCAGTGAAGAACAACACCCGTAATTTACTATGCATTCTCACACTTGGTGAGTGACTGGGAAATCACGCTCAATGTGTGGTGCAACTGGTGTGCAGAAATGTCCATGTGCAGTTCGAGCAAGCAATATATATATGTATATCCTGAACAAAGTTATTTTTAATCTCGTTCAAATATGTTCAGTAGTGACTAATTATTCCGCACGGAGAAAATGGCAAACATTGTAGGCCGGCGTGACACTGATGTACAGCTACGTGATCGCAAACAATTTGTCAGCGGCGGCAACAGTGTATGTATAGGCTTATACTTTCTAGATAGTTTAAGTAGTATATAGGGAGTCAAAATATTACCACCAAAGTTGGGGGCGTTATTAGGTGATAATAACGCTTCTACACAAAGGGTGAAATCTATGTGATAAAAAGTAGTCCCTAACATAAAATCATTGATAAAAATCAATAACAGTAAAAACCTAATATATTGAAATTTTGAATATTTTCAAATTTATATTCAAAATAATTCTAATATAATGGATTTTAAAATCCAATAAACAAAAGTGTGTAACTGCAACCACAAAAAGTAACATTTTTAGTATATAGGGAGTCAAAATGATACCACCAACGTTTGTAACGTTATTGAGATGTATTGTAGCTCCCACCACCAACCAAGGTGGTGGTGGTATTGAATGATAAAAAGTGGTATTGTAGTCCCAATTATATTGGAAATTGAACAGAAAAACACTATCAATTATACCACTATTATTAGAGAAAATGGATAATAAAATACAATGGGAATTGAAAGCTTATAATGACTGTGTTGAAGAAGTTTACGAAGAATACGGGGGTTATAGTCCTATATATAAATTCTATAAATTGAAAACACTAGGCGATATCGAATACATGAAATATCAGCGTAATTTATTACTTACGCTCCGATAAAAAAGTTGCATATACAATATTATACCGGCAATTATGCGAACTATAATGGGGCAAATATAAACATTAAGACGGATAATGCGTATCGGATATGAAACTAAGGTGTATTATATAAAATTGTTAAAACCCAACGATTCGTTTACGAATATACATTTCTACGATATCGCTTATAAAGATATTGAAAAATTATTATTGGAAATTGGACAGAAAAAACACTACTAATTAATTTATGTTGTAATCACAACACCAAGCAGACGACAATGTTCCAATGACACGGGTTATGAACATGTGTATATTTATAGCCGAGGTAAGCATACGGTTATTTATAGCCGAGTGTATTTCTCCTTATCGATGGTATGTAAACGGCTATCGATTTACACAGACGGTGTGTACACAGGTTATTTATACACACTTAGTGAAGTGATACAGCGTAATCCTCGACCGAATTTGTTATACGATTACGGCGTAATTCTCAGTGAAGGATTACAGCGTAATCCTCGACTGAATTTGGTGTACGATTACGGCGTAATTTTCAGTGAAAAACACACGTTGCATAGGTATGTAAATTTGTTTATGCACCAATATTATTAATAAAAATTATAAAATATCACAATTTCCTGCAGGTGGTGCTGTAACATTTCCTCCGACTTTATTTCCAAGTTTTACCATAAATTTATCCCAATCAGTACTCTCAATCTTGGGCATGGTGGCGCGTGCTTTGATTCTAATATCATTTTTTTAATTCTTCATATCTCCCCATTTCCTCCGCCACGGATTCAAACTCTAAATTTGATATTTAATTATCGGCCAACGCTTTGGACACGATAACGTCGATGCTATTTTTCTTAGATCTCGCGAGAACCGATATTCTATCATGTTTTCAACTTTTTTTCTCGAGTTTTCCACCAGCCACACTAATTACCATACAAAGTACTCCACATACAACTGTAATTCCACTCAAAACCCCAGCAATTGGAACTGTTACAATTGTTGATAGCGTTGCAGCAGTCCCCGCACCACTCATTACAGATAAACTTGCCAGAACCGTACTAGATGCCTCTGCTAAATTTGCAACGCGCTTATATTTGTTAGCGTTTCTTTTCTATTTTCACATTCTCTAACTAAAATATCCTGCATAGCGACGATATTATCCAACCTAAAATCTTATCTTCTTTCGCCAATATCATCCAATTCGCGAATTGGATACAGTGTTGATTGATTGGTATTGACAACTGGAAGCGTATTCGGAAGCGTATTCGGAAGCGGTGATTCGTTCATGATTAAATTTTACAAATCAAGTTCAATTAACAATGTCACAATAGTGTAAGAACTCGCTGGGTCAGCGATTTTCGTAACAAAGTTAATAACATTACCTTCGGAAAGTCTAATTGGATCGTCACCGGCGAGCAACACCACCGATGAACTATCTCCAGCGAGTTTATTGACTCCAATTGCCCATTCTTCCCCATCCAGTACGAGATTTACCATGACCGCGCCCACAGATCTACCATTAGCATTAACCGAGAAATGTACCGGGAGCTGTCATGGCGTATCCCCCATATGTACTGCTCGCTTTGGCACCGAATGAATATTCATAGAGCCCCTCATTCAAGGGGCCCCGCTTCTCAGCCCAAACTGTGATGACACGTTTTTGTGTTTGCAATAACTTAAACTGCTCTACAGATGTGTCCAACAATGTGGCAAGCTGCGTGATAGCGGTATGGGCCTCAACACGAACCTTTTCAGAGGTCTCCTGAAGTGATTTGTTCACGTTTCAGTTTATCGGTAACTTCGGTTATTTTCCCGCCTAGTTCAGTAAGTGCTGCATGATCGTCTGAGCGCAACACCCCATACGCCTCCGTAAGGGCCGTCTGGTGGTCTTCTCGGGCTTTCTCAATACCCGTTCGGACTCCCTCAATCCCCAACCGGGCCTCTTCCCGAAAATTGGTTATTTTTCCACCTAGTTCGTTTAGTTCTGTATGTGTTTCTTCACGACTTTGTGTAGTCACGGCCTGGGCATATACTCTAAGTTGTGATAGTAGACTCTTGTGAATCACGTCCTTGGCCGCCGATACAGTTCTATTGATCAGTGCTACGGTTTTTCCGGTAGTTAAAAAATCGCCTGTGGAGTTGGATCCGTCGGGAACATCATTGTTACTCGGATTCTTTGAATTTATATGTCACCCAATTGCGATTGGAATTGGAAGAACTACCTGGTCCGTATATACTCATAATGTTATAAATATATATATATATATATATGTAAATTACGAACATGCGTTTAATTCTAATTTTCTTAAAATTAATTAATTTGAAATTCTAGGACGACCCAAATCGGGTAATAGTTTTTCAACTCTCTCATTTGATCATCAAGAATAGAGACCGTAAATTCGTGGGTGTGGGAAGTCTAAGGTCACAGTCTCCCCAAAAAACAATCACTGGATTGCACTGTTTTCAGTCATTTGCTGGGGGCCCCATCTAGCGTGTTGTACGATGTGTTCACCCGATCCAGGTGCACCCTGAGAGTTTTCGTGAAGGCGAAGTCCACCGGGTTATCACCGATGTGCTCACCCGGGGCAAACAAGCCTTTATTCGCGGAGTATGTCTCTCTAAACCCGAGTCGAATAACCAACGTCGGGGAGATCCTTACCCGGCTGTCTGGGCCGATGGTCATTGTTGCGAGCCCGGTTGCCTTCGATACTGTGAGGTTGACTTTACCGTCAAGCTCTGAGGTGACACAATCTTTGAGCTGTCTAAAACTCCACAGTCCGGGAGGCAGCTTTACACCTACTTGTTGTTCATCCTACACATAGCCAAACCCTTCGCGCTTCCCCACATTCTCCCACCCAACCGTGAAGGTGATTGATCTGAGGCCTACCCGGCGTTTTCCGCAGCAGTTGTCGATTGACTTTTGAAGTTCACAACTCTCTTTTTGAACATTAGTGATAGTAGCAAACATAATAATATCTTTCAATGGATACCAAAGCATTTAGCTTTAATTATAATGCAAAGTACAAAGTTGGTGGTAAATACACACACAAAGAAGTTGTTAACCCCCTTGTACACCCAACTGTAACAGTTAGACCGGACAGTGGCTTTACCACCAATTTCCCTAACATGTTTGAGAAATATGTAGTTCCAAAGACCACTAGTCAATATGTAATACTAAGATGGGATTTTTCCCATATGAACTTCTGGCAGAACCAGCTAAATTTCGCTGTATGGTGCGCAACAGCCGGATGTGGAGTTTCACATAAAGACCATCTGACATCCAAGAATGTCATGCTCCGAAGTGTCTACAACTTTCATGTGTATTATACTATTAGGAGGATTCTCAAAGAACTAGGTATTCCACTACCTCAAGACGACGGCTGGGATCACATTTCCAGCACATACGACCGTAATGCGTTCGAAAGATTGTGTAACGAATGTGGGGTACCAAAAGACACGGACTGGAGACAGAAAGTATACACCCCAACCAACAGTTTAGGGTTAGTTCACCTTAAAGGCTTAGTTAGTGGTGGGCATCTTGATAAAGTCCCTGTATATTTTTCAGGGTTGTGGAGTGATCGCGGAGCTACCCCATCACCGGAGCTAGCCCACGTGGAATACCTAGACCAGGGTGATACTCCACAGATGCGAAATGCGTGGACCACATTTATGTTAGATAAAAGCACTGGATTTACACAGGGTGGGGTTATTCGCCTAAACGACTCCATTCGCGTATACGTCTGGGCAATCCTCGCCTCACAGAAGCAAACGCGCAGTGCTGTACTGGGCACGGGAACGGTGTTTGACGCACAAAAACAAGTATTGGCACTTGTCGAGGAAGTCATCTCAGCTAAGGTGGACCTCCAGAAGGCGATCTAGAATAATCAAGACGTTTTGCAGACTTCCCGCACCCCAGTAGACTACGCATTTGGAATAGGTCTTTATATGGCGCCGAGCAATATGATACTACGAGACGACCCGGTTGACGGTTACAATAACCAGATCGTAGTCCCCAAGAGGCCCGGGTTCATTCAATCTCGATTGGGAGTTGAGGTTGGAAATTCATTTAATTTGAAAAATATTTCATAAAACCGCAAGCACCTCCCTCAACTCCGTTGAACCCAGTACCCCCAATCCAACCATCAAGTTCCACCAATCGCAGATTGGGTGAAATTGGAACAGGAGAGGGAACTAGTGCCACAACCCACGAGGAGGAGAAATTATAGCTCGTCGTCGCCCTCATGGCGATAGGACTACTCGCACTTTGGTTTTAGGAACTCTCGGGCGAAGAATAGTAGGGGACCGGCGATCGCCACGATTAAAGCCCAAGTATTTTTGGCGAGCCATTCGGCAGTTTTTGATAATATAGATAACGTGTAAAAAACGATACTTCCGATCAGTCCAGGTAGTGCGGCAACAGCCTTTTCGGCTAATTTAGTCATGAGACTGGCGAGGGCTTTTAGTTATCTTTTTACCCACTCCTTAGCTCCACCGGATGATGTCGCGGGTGCTGGCGCGGGTGCTGGCGTGGGTGCAGTCGCACCACCAGTGAAGGCTAGAACTGTGGTTGATATAGTCATGCCGACAGCTGCGAGGATGCTTACTATCGTGACGCCCTGCTCTCTGAACAGAGTGCGAAGACGCTCACCGAGTGTCGTCTCCTCATGAAGAACCCTCGTGATTGTTTCGCGAACCGACTTATTTGGGTGCGGAGAGCCTCGCGGCAAGCCGATGCAGCCTCCAAGCGAGCTGCTCTTTCATCCCGCAACGACCACAGGCGTTCGGTGATTCGCTCGGTAGATTCTCTATCGTCACGGGCTTCCTCCAGTTTTCTTTCTTCTAGCGTGATATGTTCATCCAGCGCCGTGAGCTTGGAGAGGTTAAGGACCAGTTTGCCCCGGACTGTTTGCAGAGCCTTATCGTGTCCCCGGAGTTCGCGAAGAGGTAACGGTGGGTCATCGTTAGACCCTTGGTCGAGGTTGAGTATTCCGTCTATTTTGCTGAACGTGGTCTCCACCGTGTGAATAGCGTCGGTGGCTACACGAGGGACCTCGCTGAGCTGGACAGTTTCTATCTCGGTGGCCGTCTTCGCCATCGTTTGGTCGGTATAATGTAGGGTCTCTACAGCGCGGGTTGGCATAATTGTTTTACCATGCTTCCAATCCGTGAATCCTAGTTCGCTCCTTATGATTTGGCCACCGCCCCGACTTCCGGCAATGGTGCTCAGTGCTAGGGGTTTTCCGGTCCTCATGTTGTCGATTGGGACATTTGATGCTTTCAGTCGCAACCTACCCTTCAGATCCAATTCGAACTTGGAGTAGTCGCGGCCGACAGATGGGACCACACCTTTTTCTGCCAAACTGTTGTTGTAGTCGTCTAC
The DNA here is from genome assembly GCA_029237695.1 of Conchocele bisecta. Lineage (NCBI taxonomy): Eukaryota > Metazoa > Mollusca > Bivalvia > Lucinida > Thyasiridae > Conchocele > Conchocele bisecta. The sequence goes on along the minus strand of CM055265.1, from coordinate 204,691,636 downwards.
AGTTGACTTGACTAATTCCTGGCTTAGACTAATGGTGTTGGTAGCGCCACATATTTCCCCCAATTGAGATTGGATTGGAACTGGAGTCTCTATGAAGGGCGTTTCGTTATCATCATCGATGTCATCATCATCACCATCGAGGTAATCGTCTCTGCAGATTTCATCCATGTCAATATCGTAATCAGCCATCTTTATAATTATGTATTAAATACAAAACCATACGGGTTTAATAGAGATATTTAGTTTCACTGAAAATATGTCTTCGACTCAATACGGTCGCAAACTCAATCCATACCACAGACTGCGTGAGCCCCTCGGGGCAAAAGGCGTGAGACAGAGTGTCGTTATTACGAACAACCCATCGACGATCGACCAGAACCAGCAGCTCTAAGTCCGCTTCCCCAACCTCGGAGCTAGCGACGTCATTGTGCCGGGGACTGTTCGCCTCGCTTTCACTATTTCGCTGACGTCGACGGACGCGGACCGAACAGTCGTTCAGAACCTGGGTCGCGCCATCGTCAAGAAGACCATGATAAAGATTTCTGGTAATGAGGTGATGTCGATCGACGACAGTGACGTCTACCATTGTTACCAGGACCTGAGGAAGACGGCGCAAGAGTGCGAAAATGCGGTCTATCAGGGTATTGACACCAACCGAAATAGGAACGTGACCAGACTTAGAATCGGGGCTGGTGATAAGGCAGATAACGTCGCGAGTGAAAACGCGATCGCGGCCGCTTACGGCAACCGGTTCTACATTCCGCTCGACTTTGAGTTGCTGGAGAGTCACATGCCATACTATCAGAGTGCTTTGGCGGACCGCCTCGAATACGAACTAACGTTCAACGACTACGGCCGAGCTCTCATAGCCACCGACATGGCATCGAAGTATACGATCGATAATGTGTCGCTGGAGTACGACATGGTCACGATGCCGGGCGCGTTGCCATACTTTACGACCGAGTTCTTCGCCACTGCAAGATGACGAAAGACAAAAGCGACACATTGTGGAATATTAATGTCAACGTACCTGCCCGATCGATGAAATGTATGCTGATGCTGTTCGAGGAGGGTCGGTTCGCGCTCGGGGCTATAAAAATCGACAAATTATATAACCCCAAAATCACAAAGGTAGAGGTGACGATCGAGGGTGTCCCCAATCAACTCTACAGCGCGGGTCTTCGCGCACACCAGCAGTGGGACGAAGTCAGAAAGCAGTTTGCTTCCGGTTCTAAGCGCTCCCCGGAGGATGCCGCGGTTGCCAAAGACCTGCAGCTCTCGGACGTCTCCCTCGCGGAGTTCCTGACTACCAAATACGCGTTATGGCTAGACATGCGAGCCAGCGACGACGACCAAATGCACGGTAGTGGACGCCAAGTTGAGAACGCTAGTGAGGGTGTGACGATCCAGATAACCAAAGAGGCGGATGGAGATGGGCCATTGAACGTGTACTTATATATAATTACAGACGCACAACTCAACATCGAAGATGGTCGATACGTCTCAGCACTATACTGATTTAATAAATCAACACCTATTCACGATTGGAGATTTAACTCTACCGAAAGATGTCCACTCTGCCATAATATGTGGGCAGACAGGATGCGGAAAAAACGGATTTCATCATCGACTTACTCGAGGGGTCCTACCGCAATGTCTTTCGACACATTGTGATCCTGTGTCCCACTGTGCGACACAACGACGCTTATCAGCGGTGCCCGTGGATATGGGCTGACCCTGAGATATACGTCTTACACCCCGGTGACAGGCTTCACGATTCGGTGCGTGTCTTCTACCAAATATTTCAGGGCGTTCCCACCCTATATGTGATTGACGACTGCTCGGCCAAGGCGGCGATGACCAAAAAGAAGGACATGCTCTCTCAGCTCGCATTTTCTGGCCGCCATGCGGGGCAAAGCGTATGGATCTCCACTCAAAAGTACAACGCCATCCTCAAGGATCTGCGCGAGCAAACGAAATGGGTCGCCCTCTTTCACTGCAAGGACCGAGACTCATTCGATGACTGTCTTCGAGAGAACGACGTTATACCAACGCGCGAGGAGCGCCTGGAGGTTCGACAGATGCTTTCGGAAACTAAGCACGCCAAGCTTCTGCTAAAGACCGATCAACCCACAAATTATGAAGTTATCAATTAGGAAAATTAGCAATTGCTGAGCAAATGCTTAACAATGCTGAGCAAATGCTTAACAAATGCTTAGCAATTGCTTAGCAATGCTGAACAAATGCTGCACAAATGTTGAACAATGTGGGATTGCTCCGCTTAATAATTGTTCAGCAGTGCACTTTTATTGTTGGAATAAATAAATCAATATGTTAAACTTATGAGACTTACTAAAATAATGAACTGAGACGAACTTATCGATCAGCTAATGGAAGAAACACTCGTGCCGACTGTCCCCAACACCAATCGTGAATTGGGAGGAACTGAAACACAATCTCGGTAGGCGTCTCTCAGTTTGTCAGGTGGATATGATGTCAGATGTGGAGATTGATAAAATGTATGCGCGATACGAATCCATATTGGGGGCAGAGATGACAAAAACTCTTGGATCGGTGGCTATTCATTTGTACGCCACCACTGTTAGTATACTTCTCCCTATACCAAACACCGCGGGGTTGATTCACGATCTAGAGACTGACCCTTTTATAGGACACATTCTTAGAACAGCCTGCTGCTCAATTTATCACAAGTTTGGAATGTACTTAGCTCCGCTGAATACCGCGTTGACCACGGGTAAACACTGTCAATTTGGACATATATGCCCACGAACTATAAGCTCAGAAAATGATGATACAAGACACACCTGCGAGAGTGACGGAACCACAATCCCCGATTGCTCCAACCCAATCGAAATTTGGAGTTGAACCCGATTGCACGACATAAAAACCCAAAAAGACAGGCAGCTGGGCGGGCAGCGGCTGCCACCCGAAAAGTTAAACAAGATAAAATACTCGCCGAACTTCTAGAGGCCAAACGGTCGTTGCAATCTCCGATTGCTGTTGAAACAGCAAAACACCCGGTGGCAGCTGTTTCTCCCCCAATCCACGAATTGGAACAGGAGAGGCAGTTGGAAGAGCAATCCCCGATTGCTGTAGCTCCTACCCCCTATTACATAAAAATCGTCCCGTGGGTTGTTGGTTGGTGGTGGTCTGGCAGTTGTGGGCTCCCTGTGTGTGCTGAACTACCTTTCGAAACAACCCCCAACCATACCTGTGCAGTTGGAGGCGGTTCCGAAGAAAGTTGATCGCGATCCCTTGCATATGCAATAATTATAGTTATCAACAATGGCTGAAAACGATGGTAAAATGATAGTGAATGCGCTTTATCACGCCGTGGTGATATCAGGTATCAGTATCGGGTATGCTCGACTATCAAAGATGGCCAAAATTGGACATGACTGTGAGAGACGTAGCATGATCTAAAAAAAGAAACCGCCCATCTGGACTGGGTCAACGAAGAGCTTCGCCGCGAGAATCACGCCGCACAAACTTTCCAGAACGTTGAAGAAGCCAACCGCGAATACGCGCTGGCATATCCACAGAGAAGTCTCAATCCAATGAATCCCGAGCCCAACTTTCAGATTTCTATGTACCGTCAGAGGTTCAAAAGGACCGCGAGATCGCGTTTATCGTCGTGGGAATTGGTGTGGTGGGTCTCGTCAGCTACTATATTCAATCGAGATTGAAACAAGCAAAAGCAATAATTATTTTAAAACTTTTTAAATATATATATATATATATAGAACGATGTTAGTTGACGAACTTTATTTTGCTATGATTCATGTAGGCTACACTGCCCTTAAGCACCGCTTAGCTGGCGCAAAGGGTATGATTCGTCTGGCCCAAGATTCTCTCGAGACGTGGCGCGAGGATGACAAAGCGGCCACCCTTTTCGCAAAGCGGATGTTAGATTCCTCCATCAACACTGTTGAATTAGATTCCTCCGAGTTCCTTCAGAACTTAACCTCCAATTGTGATTGGGGTTGCAGCGACAATCGCAATTGCAATTCCAACAAAGGTTTATTATTAACGACGCAGCTACCGGACGATCTGGCGAGGGCATGTTGGAGATTGTCCGATCTATTAGAATACCTCGCATACGATGAACACGCGCAAACTTGATACCAAACTATCGGTTCGCCTAGCGCGCAAGCTAGCAAACACATACTACAGCCCCCGCGGCTACTGGAAGGGACTCGCGGCCACGAAGAACCTCGCGGCGGCGACCAAGGTTTCCGAAAACGCCACCAAGGAATGGCTCAAGAAGCAGGCCCTCTGGCAGATCTATTTACCCGCGCCTCACAATATTCCGCGCCCGAAATTCGACGTGCCTTGCCGAACCAAGCTCACCAAGCAGATCTCATGTTTCTCGCTCACGATCGCGTCGGTCGCAAAACGTACAAGTACGCACTGACAGTCGTTGACGTAGCGAGTCGCTATAAGGGGGCTGAGCCGCTGTCTACGAAATAGTATAAGGAGGTGGCCGAGGCTCTTTCCCGAATATATAAGAGGAGTCCTCTCAATTGGCCGAATCTTCTCCAGGTTGATCCAGGCCGCGAGTTCATGGGCGCGGTATCTCATCTATTGGCTAAACACGACGTTTCTATCAGACGCGGCCCCGTCAACATCCACCGAGACCAGGGGATCGTGGAGCGATTCAATCGAACCCTGGCTGAGAGACTGTTCGGTCACCAATATGCCAAAGAGCTTGTAGACACTCATACGCGATCGACCGAGTGGGTGACCCGGCTACCCTCCGTGGTCTCTGCACGTAAGGAACCCGTAGATGATATCCAGGCAAAAACGGTGTCGCACAAACCATCCGCCGTCTCGCGCGGGCGCCCCGTTGGTTTAGTGGAGAAACGACTTGCATCGGATGTTGCCGTCCGGTACCTCTATCAACCGGGAGAGCTTGAAGGTGGTCGCCGCCGTGCGACTGATCCCGTGTGGTCTCTCAATGTATATCATCTAGATCGATCTATTACCAAACCCGATGAGCCCGTGCTCTACTATTTGGATGATTGTCCTACTCGCGGGTTTGTTCGCGAATAACTTCTTATGGTGCCTTCTGACACCCAGCTACCCCCGGATCGTCAGAGTCTTTAGTATTCATAGAGAGGTTATGTATGTATTCCGTCTGGTAACACGCGTCTTTTAAAGTAGTACGCCGAGAGTCCTAATTTTTGTTGACAGTACGTTTTCATAAAGCCGTCTCTCATTGTGAATCCTCTATTTTGTGCTACATATATAATGTGTTTTCCATCTTCTGTAGTTTCACTTAGTACTCGTTTATATCTATCCCAATTTAAATTGTTAGTTCTCTTGGACATTTCTTTCGCAGATTTTTTATTTATGGAATTAAATTTTTCTACAAAATAACACTAACTAGATAACGCTATCGCCCTATCTCCGCTGAATTCCATTTTGAAAAGTACTGGCTCTCTTTCACTCCATTTATCCCAAGCCAACCATTTCTTTTTTTCTTTTTCAAACTCGTCTAGTAAGTTAGGTCTAATCAATTCCTCTATTGTTTTTCCACTAATTCCTATATACATACTATCCGTTGTCCATCTGTATTAATTCAAAGTCTTCTCTTTTTACGTATTTTTCTAGAAATTCGTAGTAAAATTCCAACATTCTCAATTTAGCTAGGTGATAAACCGTGTCCGTGTATCTTCATATTACTCGCTTTCGTGAATTTCTGATTGCAATTATCGTAGGCGTAAATGTTAGATGGGTTTTTAAGGTTTTTTATCAGAAATGCGTGATTATTAAACAGTCCTATTGTCATTGGTTTATTACCTATTGCCTTATCGTGCGCTGGTACCTTTTTCAACCACCATACGCCACATTCGGTGGGTTGATATACTTCTATACCGATTTTAAAAAACTCTTCAACCTTTTTCAGATCTGAGAAAGGAATTGGTGAAACCACATTACTACCGGTATATTTTTTACTAAGTTTGTTTGCCTTGTCCGTGCATCTGCCAGGTCTTGCACCTGTCATAGGCATAGCTAGCCATCTGAACAGACAAAGGTCGTCATTATACTTATGTAAAGAATACATACCTTTTTTATTCTTCAACCATTCTGGAAGTTCTCCTCCTGCTGCTTCTTTGGATTGTAGTCCCAAATCTATTCCCCTATTGCCCTGTATTAGCTTTACAAAAACCTCTACCCATCTTACAAACTTCCACTTTGTATTTCGTCTGTCTATTTTATCAGACATTATTCGTGTTTTCTCCTTATCTGACAACCAATTTTTAACGGTTTTCATTGATGATAGTGGTTCGCTACCACCGAGATTTTTGTGAAATATTATAGTTATAGGTTTTCCATTTTTAGTTTCCTCCATATGTTCTAGCTTGTAAGAATATGAATATCTCAAATAAAAATTGGTTGTTAGATACGGAGCGAGTTTATCGGACATGCGTTCAGACTCGTTAATGTCAATTTTTTACGAAAGGATAATGTAGCTACCCGTCTTCCCTTTTCTACCTTTTCCAATGTGTCATCATGAGCCCCCAATATTTCTTCACCTTCTGCCACTATCGCGCGAACGATAGATTTGTTCTTATTCTCCAAATTATTTGGTATTGGGTCACCTGTGCGTCTGGAATTGGTACTTGAAGGTTTTATTACACTAGCCCTTAACCCCAGAACCCCAGAATGCTTTCTTTTGAAATCTGTTACCAACTTCCTCTGCTAGTGAGAGGTCTTTAAAGGCTCCTCGTTTGTGGGCTCGGCTAAATCGCTTCATAAACGCCTCATTCTTTGTGGCGTTTATCAGCTTTGTCAACCCCCTAACTCTCAACCGTTTACTATAAGTAATCCCTAGAGATTCGGATTCTCTTCTCAAACTTTCTATTTCTGCTTTAGTTTCTGGCGTTATCATATTTTCTGTATATACTTTTGTTATAACCTATGAAATTTATGTGTTCAATTGGACGTGACAATTTACATCATGTTTTTTTCACGTCCAATTGAATATAAACATATACATATATATAAAATATATATATATAATGGAGTATGTGACTTGTTGTAAGACATTTGCGTGTTCAGACTATCTACGAAGGCATCTATCGAGACGTAGAAAATTTCCTTGTGTCACCCCACAATGTCAATGCCCCAGATGCCCTTGTAAATTCGTTAGTGCCCAAACTCTTTGTAGACATAAGCAACTGCGCTGTCAGGTGGCTAAAGGTGAACGTGGTAGATTAAAGCTGGTAGAATTACTTGCTGATCTGCGAAATAAATTAGCTATATTGGAGGAGAAAAATGGGGAGTTGGAATGTAAACTATCACGCGCGGACGCATTGAAATTGCATTAATGATTTCGACTATTTTTTTCAAAAATCAATTGCCAATATAATTGGGACTACAATACGACTTTTCATCATTCAATACCACCACCAACTTTTGGTTGGTGGTGGGAGCTACAATACATCTCAATAACGTTACAAACGTTGGTGGTCTCATTTTGACTCCCTATATACTAAAAATGTTACTTTTTATGGGTGCTGTTACACACTTTTGTTTATTGGATTTTAAAATCCAATATATTAGAATTATTTTGAATATGAATTTGAAAATATTCAAAATTTCAATATATTAGGTTTTTACTGTTATTGATTGTTATCAATGTTTTTATGTTAGAGACTACTTTTTATCACATAGATTTCACCCTTTGTGTAGAAGCGTTATTATCACCTAATAACGCCCCCAACTTTGGTGGTATCATTTTGACTCCCTATATACTACTGTTTACATTCATCCAACGTAATTACACGTACATGTATATCTACATGATCTCAAGTTCATGACAAAACCAGTGTTACATAGATATATTAGAATAACTTTAATATTAGGAGGTGTTCATATTGAGTACATTTCTCGTACATAAAAGCATGGCATACAATTACATGAAATATCTGATATATTTTCCATACAAAAAGCATGTTTTTAAAAACATGCTTTTTCTTTGGAAAATTTCACCAAATATATCTATAAACACAAATGTCTCCGGTGGCAAATTGGAGAATATCCGGAAAACTTCTTAACCAGACCTACGGACACACGGACGGACACACCCTCCAAACACTATAACCTCCCTCAGCTACAGAGACCGGGGGCATACTTTCTTGTAAATTATCTAGAAAGCTTTACGATCATATTTTATTTATTTATGGCATACATGACATACAGTTACAAATCAATACATAAAATGATTGAGCAAAGCACATGAAAAAGGATTCAGTATACTTCAGTACCAGTATCAGCAATAACAGTGTGGGAAATGACACGTGTTCTTTACATTCATACCCATGTTTGGTAGCACAATAAAATATGCCTGCCATACTATCCTACGTGTTATATTGATCTTCCATTAACCCTTACACCGCTCTTAATTTGTTGTCGTCTGCTGTTTATTTTCGATTTTCCATCAAAAAATTGCTTTTACAGCACTTTAGAATAATTTACAACATGCTTTGACAGCACTTCACAATCATTTCCATTGGAAATGATTTCTGAGGTACTGTCAAAACATGTTTTTATTGAGAAGATATAAAAACAACAGCATGTGTTTGTAGGGGTCAATCTCAAACCCATTTTGGGAACTAAAGTAAATGCTTTGATGTAACGACGGCACTGGCTCGACGACCTTGCATGTCGGGACCGAATATTTAAGTCCCCATCCGATAGGACTAGGCTAGCAGGAAGTTGTCTTGCCCAAGGAGACGCCGAATAGGCCATTCTCAGCGGGTCGAGATGGGAATCTAACCCGGGGTCTCCCGGTCCGCAGTGATAAATCTTCGATATTTTCTGAGGAATTGAGGGCAATTTTTGCGAAATTATCTTGGAGAAAACAATTCATTTTATTTTACGATTCACTATCTTCTCTACAAGCTTGTTACAATATGAAACTTGAGCATCCACTTATCCGCCAAATCATTGAGCTACACCATCTTTTAATTTCGTCTGGCAAGGACATTAATTTGTTTTGGCTCCCCAGTCGTACTGGTAGCAAGGGCAATGTCAGGGCAGATAGTGCTGCCAAGGCCGCCTTGGAGCTACCGATTTCTAATTTTCCTGTTTTCTATCCTGATTTTAAAACATCCATCAACTCATTCATCTCCGATACAATGCAGACCCAGTCGATTCTGCTCACACATAATAAACTTCATGCTGTGAAACCAACTCTGTGCGAATGGACTACGGATTACGGACATGTACGCCGGGATGAAGTTGTCCTTAGTCGATTGTGCATTGGACATTCATGACTAACGCATTCGTATATGCTCAAATGTGAGCCGTGTCCATGGTGTATTCCATGCCACATCGCATTTACCGTGCCTATCACCAGATCGACTGATGTTGAAGGACAACTGAATCATTTAGTTGACTAGATATAGAAGTATCACAGTATAGCGACTACAACATCTAACCCTTGCACCGCTATCTTAATTTTTTGTCGTCTGCTGTTTATTTTCTAGTTTCCATTTTTATCGTCAAAAACTTGCTTTGACAGCACTTTAGAATAATTTACAACATGCTTTGACAGCACTTTATTGAGAAATACGGTAATATATGAACTGACCGTACGCCCGATCTAACATAATTGGGTACAGCGTGCGGTTGTTAATTTTGAACATAGGCCTACCACTTGCCAGCAAGGTCTCACATTTATTTTCCGCGTAAGCGCGTAATAAACATAAACACTAATTGTATGCAAGTTTTATAGTTTCCCCGGAAGCTCACACTGAACCCTAAACCAGATGCCCACATATTCAGATACACGGTTCTTCTTGACACAGTTTACTATTGTGTTACCCGTGTAACGTTGACCCCGTGCAACCAGTCACACTATACCCCGCCCTCTGTTGTTCTCTGTCTCTCAGTTCCGCAGACGACTAGCATACTACGTTTCTGATTCCTACGTGGTTGAATTATAGTGCCTTATGCAATATAAATCAATAAATTGCGCCACAGTGATTGACATTATCTGTAAAACACATTCCCACATTCCCATTGGCCTGCAGTATTACGCCCGTGTAACCTTGACCGTACCCCCGATCTAACAGAATTGGGTACAGCGTGCGGTTGTTAATTTTGAACATAGGCCTACCGCTTGCCAACAAGGTCTCACATTTATTTTCCGAGTAAGCGCGTAATTACGGTGGCTGTGAAGGGACATGAGTGGAAAAAAATAATATTAAAATCGGGAAATTTCGTTCTAACGAAAAAGTAAAATCGTTCAAACGGATAATAAAATCGTTCAAACAAAAACAAATTCGTTCAAACGCAAAAATAATCGTTCAAACGAAAACAAAATCGTTCAAACGCAAAATAAAATAGTTCAAACGAAAATAAAATTCGTTCAAGCGCAAAATACCATCCTGGGTCTTATGTTTATGTCCCCGCTACCGAAAGTTACGGGGGCATATAGCCTTAGCCATGTCCGTCCGTCCGTACGTTCCGATATTACAGAATCTTCAATAACTTATCCATGGCTTTACGGATTACACCAAAATTCAGACACTTGATACATATGAACATGCCTTATACACTCTACCCACCATTACTATGATATTGACCTTCGACGTCGACCTTTTCACCTTTAAATGTTTACTTAGCAGTTTGGGACAAATATACGTGCTAGTTTCTCAATCCTATAATACATCTCAATGGCTTTGCCAATTACTTCAATGTTTATACACATGTTACATATGAACATGCCTTACACACTCCACCCACCAATACTACAACCTTGACATTCGACCTTGAACTTTTCGCCTTTGAATGTTTACTTTGCAGTTTGGGACAAATCTACGTGCAAGTTTCTCAATCCTACAATAACTTCTCAATGGCTTTGCCAATTACTTCAATATGTATACACTTAATACATATATAAATGTCTCACACCCTCCACCCACCAATACTACGATCTTGACCTTTTCGCCTTTAAATGTTTACTTAGCAATTTGGGATCAATCTACCTGCAGGTTTCTCAATCCTACAATACCTTCTCAATTGCTTCAATTTGTATACACTTGATACAAATGAACATGCCTTACATGCCTTACATGCCCACGCTCAAAGTCAAGGTCAATGCTGCCAGCGGGGGCACAGGCCACATTTCTAGTTATTCGCATTTATTTGTCAGAAATATAAACAAAACTGTTAACAGCACACATTTCAGCATGTACTAATTGAAAAAAACTATTTTTTTTGCGTTTGAACGATTTATTTTTGCGTTTGAGCGATTTTTTTTTCGTTTCAACGATTTCATTTTGCGTTTGAACGATAATTATTTTTCTTTTCAACGATTTTATTTTTCGTTTGAACGATTTTATTTTGCGTTTGAATGAATTTTATTTTCGTTTCAACGATTTTATATTTTGCGTTTGAACAATTTCTTTTTGCGTTTGAAAGAAATAAAAATTGCGTTTGAACGAAAAAATGTTCATTTGAACGATTTTTTTTTTCGTTTGAACGGTTTTATTTTGCGCTTGAACGATTCTTTTTTCGTTTGAACGATTATTTTTGCGTTTGAACGAATTTTTTTCCGTTTGAACGATTTTATTATGCGTTTTAACGATTTTATTTTTCGTTAGAACGAAATTTCCCGATTTTCATATATATTTTTTTCACTCATATTTTTTTCACTACAGCCACCGTACGTAATAAACATAAACATTACTTTTATACAATAAGCACAGAACATTTATAGCATACAGAACGCAGTGAAATATTCCAGATATTTATATTAAACACAGGTCCGCGACTTTTGACATAAATTAATAGGATGTTTTCTGTCTCAGACACACTGCCGGCATCGCCGTCAATTATTTAGTCTCACACATTCTGTCAAATACAGGCATACAGTTTTCATACAGATTTACAGATGTTCACAGACACATATCTACATATCCTGACCGGCCCATGTTACAGATTCCGACAGCCACATGTTTACAGACACAACTTACAAAAGCCAACAGACACCAGATTACAGATACACATTTGTAAAACAGTTTTAAAGGTACAGCCCGTCACAGACACCCCATACCGGAAGTGGACGAGCTTGAGGGACACCGAACCTGACCAGAAGTGGACGAGCCTGAGGGACACCGAACCTGACCAGAAGTGGATGAGCCTGAGGGACAGCGAACCTGACCAGAAGTGGACGAGCTTGAGGGACAGCGAACATGACCGGAAGTGGATGAGCCCGAGGGAGTATTCAACCTCCACTGGTCTGACGTAACCGATATCAGACCACCCTGTAATTAGACGAAGCCGACGATTCCCATACCGAAGGTGCACGAGCCTGAGGGATACCAAATCTAGCCGGAAGTCGACGACGACGACAACAACATTCACATTTTACTGTTCATTAATACTTATTACATTTGTTATTGTTAAACATCCTTATTCTTTATATTTCGTTACAGGTCCATTGCTTTAATAGGTGTGTCTGAGCAGTTCAGCGATAGGGGACAGTTATTAATACTGCAGTGATTACTGGTGGCAGCATACTTTTACCAAAATCAGTCTCTAAATGTGTAATCACTGCGTATAGAAACATAGTCCGCCATCGTCGACACGCTACACGTGCAACCTTCTCTCACCGATTGCTGGCCAATCACATTTCTCTCACCGATTGCTGGCCAATCACGGAGAAGTACGAGAGATGTGACACCCCCGTCAGTTTGTCGTTGTGCCCGTCGTGTCCAGTCGATGTTCATCATTGCCCAGCTAAGCGATAGTGTCATTCATTAGGCCATAGAGGGGTGTTATGACCTGGCTGTTCAGCCACGTTTTCATCGCTTTCAGGAGGTGCTAGACAGGGTATAAAATCAAATGTTTTTGCTATTTCAGTGATTGAATTGCGACCAGTCTAGGCCCTGATCAACCTGTACGGGAGCATTCAACTCTGCAAAACTCCAGTACCGTCCTAAGGATGGTAAAGTTATGATAACATATATTTGTGTTTCTAATATGTGGCTGTGACTGGAGAAATAGGGCTTATGTGTTTTGCGACAAGTGTATATCCAGATCAGCCTGTGCATCCGCACAGTCTGATCAGGGTCTGCACTGTTCGACATTCCATCAATGAAACCCCGGTCGTGTTTCTAACAAGCAATACAGACAGTTATCACAGGAGTGTGCTATTTGATCACAAACTACACTGGTCACAATTCCATAAGCCCCATTTCTCCAGTCACAGCCACATGACACACGCAATTCGTTTTGTACCTTCGGACATCTGCGTAATTTCATGAAACTACGAAAATTTACAAAATTTACAATATTTCCGTAAATTGTGTCAAAAGTTGATTTTTTTGTTCAGAATTCATACATGAATGCATGTACTCTGAACATTTTGTCAACTTTTGACTTTATTTATGAAAAATATTGTAAATTTTGTAAAGGAATTTAATAAAATTACGCAGATGTCCGATGAATAATTTGTCTACCCAGTCACCGGGCTACATTACATGTACCGGCATACCATTGTCAAATATAAGGTTTGACAATGTCCAGCCGTGGGTAAAGGTTTGTCGTGACAAGAGGGAAATGTTTGAACCCCAAGGCTGTAGGCCGCGGGTTCAAACAGTTCCCGAGTGTCGAACGTTATTGTTATATTTCCGTTGGAATAATGGAAGTCGTGTAGCAATGGATGTGAAATATAATTCAGTCAATGAAGCTCAACATATTTACAAAAGTCAGAACCTTGCATTTACAAATGTATATTAGCCCTGGGTCTTTAGGCCAGGGCCAGGACTATAATGTAAATATAGGTATGCCTGACACATCATAAGAAACGTAGACGATAGTTAACCCTTAGACCGCTACACACTACAATTTTCGTCTGCTGTGGCTTTTATATCTTGCCGTATTTCTCAATAAAAACATGGTGTTGTAATTTATTATAAAGTGCTGTAAAAGCATGTTATTGATGATAAAAATGGAAAATAGAAAATAAACCGCAACAACCAAAGGATTCAATTGTCCTTCAACATCAGTCGGCTTGGTGATAGGCACGGTAAATGCGATGAGGCATGGAATAGACCATGGACGCGGCTCACCTTTGAGCATATACGAATGCGTTAGTCGTGAATGTCCAATGCGCAATCGACTAAGGACAACTTCATCCCGGCGTACATGTCTATAACCAGGAGTCCATTCGCCCAGAGTCGGTTTATTATCTGCGTGCAGATCCCACCGGGTCTGCATTGTATCGGAGATGAATGAGTTGATGGATGATTTAAAATCATGATAGCAAACAGGAAAAATAGAAGCCGGTAGCTCCAGGGCGGCCTTGGCAGCACTATCTGCCCTGTCATTGCCCTTGATACCAGTATGACAGGGGAGCCAACAACAAATAATGTCCTTGCCAGATGAAATTAAAAGATGGTGTAGCACAATGATTTGGCGGATAAGTGGATGCTCAAGTTTCATATTGTGCAAAGCTTGTAGTGAAGATAATTAATCGGAAAATAAAATGAATTGCTTTCTCCAAGATATTTTCGCAAAATCAAGGGCGAGTAAAATTGCTCTCAATTCCGCAGAAAATATCGAAGATTTATTACTGCGGATCGGGAGACCCCGGGTTCGATTCCCACCTCGACCCGCTGATAATGGCCGATTCGGCGTCTTCTTGGGCAAGACATCGTCGTGCTAGCCTAGTCCTATCGGATGGGGACTTAAATATTTGGTCCCGACACGCAAGGTCATTTAGCCTGTGCCGTCGGTACATCAAAGCATTTACTTTAGTTCCCAGAATGGCTTTGAGATTGACCCCTACAAACAACAATTGTCGTCTGCTGTTGCTTTTATATCGACTCAACAAAAACATGTTTTGACAGTACCTCAAAGTGCGTTCAAAGCTTGTTGTAAATTATTCTAAAGTGCTGTCAAAGCAAGTTTTTGATAGAAAATATAAATAAACAGCGGACGACAAAAAATTAAGATAGCGGTGTAAGGGTTCATGGAAGTTCAATAGAACACATAGGATAGTATGGCAGGTATATTTTATCGTGCTACCAAACATGTGTATGAATATAAATAACACGTGTCATTTCCCACACTGTTATTGCTGATACCTGTACTGAAGTATACTGAATCCTTTTACATGTGCTTTGCTCAATAATTTTATGTATTGATTTATAATTGTATGTCATGTATGCCATAAACAAATAAAACATTCTCGTAAAACTTTCTAGATAAGTTACAAGAAAGTATGCCCCCGGTCTCGGATCAGGGAGGTTATTGTGTTTGGACGGTGCGTCCGTCCGTGTGTCCGTAGGTCTGCTTAAGAAGTTTTCCGGAGTTTTTCCATTTTGCCTCCGAGGACATTTGTGTGTATAGATATATTCGGTGAAATTTTCCATACAAAAAACATGTTTTTATTTGTATGGAAAATAACACCAAATATATCGGATATTTCATGTAATTGTATGCCATGCTTGTATGTATATGAAATGTACTCAATATGAATACCTCTTAATATTAAAGTCATTCTAATATATCTATGTAACACTGGTTTTGTCATGAAATTGAGATCATGTTGATCTACTCGTACGTGTAATTACTATGGATGAATTTAAAATATCTAGAAAGTATAAGCCTATACATACAATGTAGCCGCCGCTGACAAATTGTTTGGCATCACGTAGCTCTAGATCAGTGTAATGCAGGCCTACAATGTTTGCCATTTTTTCAGTGCGTAATAATTAGTCTCTACTGAACATATTTGAACGAGATTAAAAATAACATTGTTCACGATCTACACTGACATAGAATGTTTAAGTGTAAAGTATTTGTCAGCGGATGGCAACAAAATATTGCTTGCTGACACTGCACATGGACATTTGTGCACACCAGTTGCACCACACGTTGAGC
The DNA here is from genome assembly GCA_029237695.1 of Conchocele bisecta. Taxonomy (NCBI): domain Eukaryota; kingdom Metazoa; phylum Mollusca; class Bivalvia; order Lucinida; family Thyasiridae; genus Conchocele; species Conchocele bisecta. The sequence continues at coordinate 204,675,709 of CM055265.1, read as the reverse complement.
GTGATTTCCCAGTCACCCACCAAGTGAGAGAATGCACAATAAATTACGGGTGCTGTTCTTCACTGCATGTATTATTCGTTAACAGCCTTTATAGGTTTTCTTTCAAAAGTGAACCTTTGCGGACATACGCTAGGAGAGTTATGATATAAAATTGTGTCCGCTAATGCTGAGCACCTTTAAATTTAAATTTCATTAACATTCCCATATTTCAGTGACTAATCCCTGAATATTCAACGAAGTTCAAAGAAGTCAGTGCCAGTAAAATTTCATAACGTTCTGACGTCAGTTAGTGACGTAAATTGTATGATGTATGACATCACTTGCGTGTTTGCAACATAACAATTTTTATACTAATGCTGCGCATCAGTTAGTGTAAACAAAAATGGCGAGCGGCATACTGGATCAGCATAGCAAAATGAGCATTAAACTTGAAGCAGAACTATCCAGTGACATCACGACCGGTTAGTTTCTTAGTTAATTTAGTAAATAAGACAGCTATTCCATCAGCAGGGTCTGGGGAATTGACACATTTTAACTATATTCTGAATAACTTTTTACCAAACTATCGGAATGGGATAAAATTGTGTCACAGATAGCAATTAATCGGCTTGTTTATTCCAAAATCCACCTATTTTATTATGACGTACGCAAGGCTTAATTTGACGTGAATTGCGCATTAGCGATGTGCAGAATTAGCCGAAATGACAGTATAGTTATGTTTCCCCCATATATGGGGAGACATATTGTTTTTGGCATGGTTGTCTGTCCATCTGTCCATCCGTCACACAATTTGTGTCGCGTGTTTCTCCAAAAGTAGGAATGTTTGTCGTCATGACATTGTGAGGTTGCGCACCTGGGGTTTTAGATGTGGATTCAGCCAGTATTCACAGAGTTATGGTCATTGACTTAGTGAAAGGTGGCGATTTTTAACTTGTGTCCCACATAACTGAAAAACCATTTGAGTTACAGTCATGAAACCTTATAGGAAAGTATGTCGCCATGTGAAGTTGCGCACCTGTGGTTTTAGATGCGGGTCCATCCAGTATTCGCAGACTTATGGCCCTTGACTTAGTGAAAAGTGGTGAGTTTCAGCTTGTTTCGCACATAACTGAACAAGTATTTGAGCTACAGTCATGAAACCTTATATAAATATTTGTCATCATGTGAAGTTGCGCATCTGGGGTTTTAGATGTGGAATCATCCAGTATTCGCAGAGTTATGGTCCCTGACTTAGTGAACCTTGGCGATTTTCAACTTGTGTCGCACATAACTGAAAAACTATTTGAGCTACAGTCATGAAATATTAGGAATATTTGTTCTACTTTCCAGTGCATGAACTTGTGGCGGAGAATGAGCGCCTTAAGGAGATCCAGGTGTGTAAGATCTGCCTGGACAACAAGGCAAACGTGATCTTCCTCCCGTGTGGTCAGCTGTCCACTCTGTGCCCCTGCCCTCTGCACATGTCTCATGTGTTGTACGCCAATCGAGGGGTATGTGAAGGCGTTCTATGCTGCGGCAACATGATGATAGCGGATACGTCCGTGCTGAAACGGATTTCAGTTGCATATTCTTTTGTATCTTTACTTTTAATATCGAGCTGGGTTCCAATCCGTGTGTTCATATTTATTCTTCCCAAAACATAAATTTCAGCCCTTACATATTTAGTATAGACTTACCCTGAAATGTTAGCCAGTGGATGATGATGATGATGATGATGATGATGATGATGATGATGATGATGATGATGATGATGATGATGATGATGATGGTGGTGATGATGATGATGATGATGATGATGATGATGATGATGGTGATGATGATGATGATGATGATGATGATGATGATGATGATGATGACAGTGGTCACAATGCTGTTTATGTGCATGCTTAATGCGTCACATATGTTTTGATAAGATATTTATGGCACCGTACCAATAAGGTATTGCCGCTAATTAAGGTACCGAGCATGGAAGTGCTAAATTGTTGCCCGTACGGAGGATTGTCATTGGTTTTCGTGGCCAAAATAGCCACCGAGTTTGCGCATATGTAGGGCCTATTTTATCCAGTGCTGGAGGAAGTTATGGCCTTAGTGGCCCATAGACATTAGCAACATTGCTAAACAGAGTACAGAGACAGATTACAGAACACAGATTATAAGACGATTGTCGTACAGAATTATGCAGAATGTTGGCGGTACTGAAACCCGGGTCAGACCGTCATGTACAGTGTAAATAGATACATACCTAAGCAATGTTGATTGTCGCCGACGTATCATGACCCCCGACAGCCATTGGCACCGGTATGCGACGATGACAAGGCTGATTTACTTTATTATTCGCTTCTAAATAAATTTTCCCCACACTTTTCCTAGTGAAATTTACTTTTGTCCGCCATAATGGCTACCCGGAACACCTCGGTTCCCGAATGTTGCATCATGGGAACTCGGGTAGTTATAAAAGCGCCTACATTTCAAACTCCCAGTTCAGTCGAATTCTCGCTCACCACGCGTTAGCACTCAATCGTCGTATCACAGAACCTCATTTTCAAAACATATTACATATAGCACGACAAGGTAATTATCACCTCACAAATGACCTCATAAAACCGCAGCACCTCGTCTCCTTGACGTATATACAGATTCCCCCGGTACCTCACACAGAACCTCCTACAGAACCCCAGAACCTCATACAGAACCACAGCACCTCGACTCCTTGACGTATAACTGATTCCCCACAACCTCAAACAGAACCCCACAGAACCCATATCACCTTACAGTGTCGTACTCGTATAAGACTGGTTCCTCGGAACCTCGTACAGATATCCATAGCACCAGTATCCCCCTATTGGGATACAGAACCTCACCGCACGGTATCCCTGTCGGTTTTCCCAGAAGCTAACACAGAACCCTAAACCAGATGCCCACAGATACAGATACACAGTTCTTCTTGACACAGTTTACTATTGTGTTACCCGTGTAACTTTGACCCCGTGCAACCAGTAACACTATACCCCACCCTCTGTTGTTCTCTGTCTCTCAATTCCGCAACCAGTTGTTACATTAATTGCTGACGACTACCATAATACGTTTCTGATTCCTACCCGTTTGAATTATAGTGCACTGTGCAATAAAAATCAATAAATTGCGCCACAGTGATTGACATTATCAGTAGTAATGGGTATAGACGGATTTTACCATTGCACCGGTTGTCTATGTAAAAAACACAAGTTAAAGGTTAGCCACCACCAAACAGTTTTACTATTTAACTGTTTATACCGGACTACTTTTGCATACACCCTGGACGATTTCGCACCATTTGGTGTCTTCAAACCTATAAGTGTACCAATCCCACTACAAATCATTCTACAATATTCCCTATTCAAAACTAGCTTGTATTCCTGGATACAGTACCAAGTTTGGAGAAATATCTCAAATGGTTGTCACACAGCAGCTGTGTAACTCCACCATGTGACTGTCCACATTCTGCCTTAAATTGAGCTATGGACAATTTTAATAGATGATGAATTAAAAGCACAAATCTCTATAAAATCACATAACATTACCCTAAATAGTGTTATAGCTAACCATTCTACATATAAAGACTCATCACTGAACTATACTAACATGTATGCCACTCTGAAATGGTCGACAGACAAAAGGGTACTGGCTTGGAACGGTCAGTCAAGAAATTTGCTTTATGACACAGGAAGAAAGGTAAAACAATGTTTTCTGAGTACTAGTGTATTGGTACTATACCGATATGTGAAAACAATACACTTACGCCTAATTTTGGCAAATTTTGGAACAGCGTCGCGATGTCGTGCCATTTTCCCGAACTTCTTAATTGTCCATCAGGAAGCCAATATCAATTAAAAAAATAAAAAAACACTATAATGACTGTTTTGGTGTATATTACTGTCACATTCAAAGCCCAATCACCTACTGGTAATTTACATACACTGGTTTATTATATTTGACAAATAAAGCTGAGAAATCAAGATTTTAGAAGATTTTGAAGCCGATAACTGTCTGTCTGCGATACAAAAAGAACGAATGTGTTGCATCGCGGAGTCCGCTCTGTCGCAGAAAGTTTAAATTATGTTTCCAGAGATATAGCTACAAGAAACATAAACTTCCAACTTCAAATTCTACAAAAAAACATATCTCACATAGGGCCTAGGCACACCTTATAGGTTAGACACCACCAACTAGTTTTACTATATAATGTAACCGAATGCCATCCAATAAGGCCAGTCTCTCCTACATTCACTATTCGTATGGATGCGGTGGGACCCACTTGTACATGACCTGCAGCCAGTCTGTACTGGTTCTGCATGAACTAAACAATAGGTTCACTTACTCCTAAGAAAGAAAAATCCAACCTTGTCATATCATCCAATATTGTGTACATTTTTTGGCCACGGAAACTCCGTTTACATCAAGTGACCAACAGGTTCAGTGTTTTCTTTTAAATGCTACAAATATGCTGAAAACTGGTGTTAAAGGCAGGCCAAAATGTCCTCAAGAGAAACTGGGTAGTAATGGATCAAGATTTTCAAGCAAACGGTGTCTGTGACCTCCAAACACTCGCACTATTTGTTTATACCAGACTACTTTTGCATACACCCTAGGCGATTTCGCACCATTTGGTGTCTTCTAACCTAAAAAACTGTACCATAGGTGACACCCCTTATTACTCACATTACCGGGGGTGGAAACTTCTTGTATTACGCTATAGTGCCATTAAAAACCGTACCATAGTGACACCCTGAACCATATTTTTGGAGATTCATGAATTTTATCCGGGGTGGAAACTTCTTATATTACGCTATAGTGCCATTAAAAACCGTACCATAGTGACACCCATAACCATATTTTTGGAGATTCGTGAATTTTATTCAGGGTGGAAACTTTTTGTATTACGCTATAGTGCCATTAAAAACCGTACCATAGTGACACCTGAACCAATTTTTGGAGAATTCATAATTTTATCCGGGGTGAAAACTTCTTTTATAAACCGGGGGCCTATAGTCCATTAAAAACCTAAACCATAGTGACCCCCATTAACCTATTTTTTGGAGAACGTGAATTTTATCAGTGGAAACCTTTTTGTATTACCGCTATATGCCATTAAAAACCGTACCATAGTGACACCCTGAACCATATTTTTGGAGATTCTTGAATTTTATCCGGGGGTGTAAACTTCTTGTATTACGCTATAGTGCCATTAAAACCGTACCATAGTGACACCCCTGAACAATATTTTTGGAGATTCGTGAATTTTATCCGGGGTGGAAACTTCTTGTATTACTCCATAATGTCACCCCTGAACCATTTTGATGGAGATTCGTGAATTTTATCCGGGGTGGAAACTTCTTGTATTACGCTATAGTGCCATTAAAAACCGTACCATTGTGACATCCCCTGAACCATTTTGTTGGAGATTCATGAATTTTATCCGTGTGAAACCTTTTGTATCATGCTATAGCATTTTGATGGAGATTCATGAATTTTATCCAGGGTGAAAACTTCTTGTATTACGCTATAGTGGCACCCCTAATTGGATGTACTGTTCCCCTATATAATTTTCACATATTTTTGACAACTCCAATATTATCAAATACATATGAAAATGTCCTATAAATAATTTTCATCCACTTATGTCATGAAGTGGATGAAAATAAATATTGATTGTAAATCAATACAATGGTATTTTTCAATTTATGGTAAAATTGAATACAAGATATGTAAAGTTTTAACAATATTTTATTGAACAACAACATATTTACAACATGTAATACATAGTAATTCAATCAAAGTCTCAATGTCCTGTAACCGCATTGTACAGTATTAAAATTGTCAACAATGACACGTTTTGTGTACACAGACCTAAATGTCTTGCTTTGACATTCACTCGTTACTGTTCTGTTTGTATGTCTCCTGATTTTACATGCATACACAACTTTCACTTCGGTACTTCGATCCTCTGCACATTGAACATATGTATCAAAGTTCACCACTTTACTTGTGTTGTAATCGAGTGTCAATCCTTTAACTTTGCATTTGGATTTCATATCCTCAGCTTTTTTTTTATCAACTTGTACGCATAACTCTTTGGTCCTAAACCCCTAAAAGTTATTATTTTATTTCCTGGTTCTTCATCAGTCCTGGGAGGATTCCATGAATTCTGCTTGCGTATGTACATACAACTGTCTGTATCGAAATACAAGACACGCTCATTTAACTTCTCAAAAACACTGCATAGTTCAAGTATTGCATATGCTGTTACATATGATCCCACTACAATGTTTAATGTTGTATGGGATTCAATGTGTTCAGGCCTAGTTTCAAATATGTGTACGTGTTTTACCATTATACATGGATCTGAAATTAAGTCAAAATATTTTGAAGGATTATTAATGTATTCCGTTTGTGTCATGATATCACGTTGTGCCAATTTACCCCATAAGCAATTTAACATAATCTTTGCAAATGCTCTACGTCCAGGATTTGTTTGTATGTTTGATGGATCAAGACAAATACCTTCAGCTTCTTCATAGTCCTTAACAATGTTTTCTTTGTCTTTTTCTGATACACACCATCCGGGGTAACCACTTGCTTTTTGTTTGATTTTAAGAAAATTGTCCAGTACCCCGAGAAAAAATCATTAGATGCTTTAAACAATTATATTGTTATCCATGTACCAACCAAAGCTCTTTCTTCAATTGTATGTGTACACTTTGTAGAACTTTCTTCTCCACATGTTCTACATAGCGGAAACATGAGTTTGTTATTACAATGTGTTGGTAACAATGGATTAAATAGATTATCCGGGGGAAGAACTTTACATTTGATCAAACCCTCATACTGTCGGATGTTTTCTACATCAATACTTTTCTTTTGTCAAAATTTCGGGATGTCCTATCGGATATTCTTTGTGTTTACATACAAAATGGATACAATGAACAAATATCAATATATTTGATTTCTGCATCTGAAATTTCTTCAATATCATATTTAATTGCTATGGCATTACAACGGCCACTAAACAATCCTTCCCTAGGTTCAATCGGATCACAGTTTGGAAAAAATTGTTCGATCAACTTTTTGTATTCTTTATCAGTTTTCATTTTCAAATCAAACTCATGCTCCCAGATAGTGTGAATTTTGTAACCACTTACAATGAAATATTCCAATCATTCAAATGTTTGCGAATATAAATTTTGCATTGTTTCTCCATTTATCGGGTTTTTTAGATTACGATTTGGGTAACATTGAGGACAACCATGCCACAGGTCACCGAGAAACTCATAGACAGTATTTGATTATTTGTGAAACCCATCTACAGTATAAGGACCAATTTGGTATTCACCGCCATTTGTTGCGTGTTGGATAACAATATTGTTTTCGTGTGCAATACTTTGTAGCCATCGAATACATTTCATTGAAAATTTACGTTTAATCGGATCTCTCTTTGAAATAATTCCGATCTGATTACTTGGCATGTATTTGTTACGCCAAACTTTGTTACATGCGCCAGAGATTGTACTGGCTTCTAAAAACGGATCTATACCACCATATACCATGAATACCTTTCTGAATCCTCCACAACCACGTCTCAAAATATCTACATCCGATCGACAATATTTTTCCATTTCTTGTTTGAAATTGAAACAATCATTGTTTTCCTAACGTTCGTTATACCATGATAAAAACTTTTCCCTAGCAGTTGTCCCCATTGAAGCTGGTTTGTAATAAGAGACATCAACGTATGGACCAACGTAATCGGCAAATGTGTCTGTATTTGCCCAATGTGGAAAATATCCCTTAGCCATTTCTTTCAATTCAAAGGTTTCTGGAAATTTTGCCAATCCTGAATTTATGAAATTATATGAATCAATCAATCGTATTCCTCCAGCTTCCATAACCATGATGTTATTACCGTTCATTATTACCTTTGGTTGAAACATTCCCTTTTCAATGAGATGGTGAAGTATGAATTGCCCATCATACGCTTTGAAATTATGTGCAATAGCTGTGGCACCTTTATGTCGTGTTGAAAACAACCAATTACAAAATTCTGACAAAGTATTTTGAATTTTAATGGTTCATTGATATATTCATCACAAGCTCTGTGTGCAATACAATAGTTAGGAATGTGTAAACTCGTGTCTTGTTGACATTCGAAATCATAAAATATAAAAAACAGTTCATGATCATCTTCTTCAGTTTTGCTTTTGTACTGCTGAATATGACATTTGTGGTCAAAATTAACAATCTCGTTACAAAATTTGCATTTCTTCTTTCCTTTACATGTATGATTCTTCTTGGAGTCGGCAAACTGACCTCCACATTTGCTACAACATTTTGTGAGTTGACAAATTTATTTCTGTTGTCGCCCTTCAATTTGCTTGTGATTTGCAAAACACGTTCCACTATAAAATGTCCTGAGACAATCTTTGCACTTGACATAATCTATCATATGACATTTTGTTTTGGAACGACATGACTGACATGAATTAGGGCATATATGTGTTTCGCGATTTTGGTAAGCAACATCACACATCTCACAATAGTACACACATCCAAGAAATCCAACAATATTTGTAATGCAGTCATAGTGATCTTGATTATATATGTATTACTTTGCTGTATTTCTGAATTTCTGGATATTCAAACAACAATTCTGTTTTCACATGTTGTTGATGAATCTTGATCACATATTCTGGATACATATATTGTTGGAATTTCTTGTATTCATCAATTCCACAAGCTTTCTGTGGTGAAATTCCAATTTCATTCAATAATTTCTCTGCTTCAATTCGTTGAAGAGGACCTGATGTCTGTCGAATTACATTCCACCGCTTATTCCATGTTGAAGAAACTTCTCGATCGGCATGACATTTTCCAACAACAATAGCCCGGGCTAGACACATACTGTATTTTGAATTTTAAATTTTCACAACAGTTTTCTTCTTTTCCGTGAAGACTCGAGAAGCAATTTCCGAGATCGTCTTCTTCCTTCCAGAACCTGTTGGCATTTTGGTACACGTTGTTTCGATTGTCATCTCACTATCGTTCAAATTAAATCCATATTCGATTGTGGAACTTTTTCTATTTCTTGTAACAACATACTCCCATTCAAATCTTCAACATTCAAGAATGGAATCGGTATCCCCAACTGTAATACAGGATGATTTAATGTCACCCTGATTTTGTCGTGTGGATCTCCATCAATTCGTTCGATGATTTGATGAACGCTATCATCAAATAATATCCCCACGAAGTTTTGAGGGTGTTCGTCCACATAAAATTTCTTGAATGTTGTTTTAAAAACTGATGATTAAGTTTAGATTTGCTTGATCTTCGACTTTTTTCTTGTGTAAGATCATAAAATATTCTAACATCTGGTGACTCTTCGGTTTCACTCTCGGTTTCCGAGTATGGTACAAGTGGCATGTTGAAGGTTCTAATAAAGTATCAAGCAATTTGCAGCAGATTATATACAATCGCTACAACGTGATGGCTATAAAAGAAGCCACAGACTCCAGATGATCATCATTAGTCTATTGAACTCTGAAGCGATATGGACTCTCAAGCGGTAGAACGTTCTTCCATTCAACTATAAAAACACGAGGAACATTTTGCTGACTATTTCGAAAATATGAAATATTGGCACAAAGGATGTGAAATGAATTTATATGTAAATCCATTTACTCACGAATTTGAATTCAGCAACATACCGAAAACCTATCCGATAAAACATATTGGAAACTTTGTTGGATCGTTTACATCTTACAACTATTCGGGCGATTCTGAATACCTGATTTCTACAGGGAAGAAGTTTACAAAATTCAGCATCGATGAGAAATATGGAGGGGAAGAAGTATCACCTAACATATGTTACATCTGTCAATCAACGGAGCATTGGGCCAATAAATGCAGTCAGAAGCTATAAGGAAAGTACATGGATGTGTTTGTGAATCCATATTCTTACCAAGTTCAATTTTCTGATTCGCCTAGTATCACCAAAGACATGTGTGTTGGAAAATTCATGTCTTATTAAAACGAAGAGAGTCATCTGAAGTTGCCAAGAAATGTTATGTAAGCTGGATGTTTCATCTGTAAATCGAAATCACATTGGTCTTGTGATTGTGACCAGAACCCAGTTCATACACCGTTGATATTAAGCCCGTCAGAGAAACCAGTGAACAGTCGTAAACGTAAACGTCAAGGTGAACCGAGTGTTCCAATCAAGAAGAGAAAATTGGACTTTTAGATTTGATTTATTTATATGCCCTGTTAAATGAATACAAGTTAAAATGTTTTTCTTGTTTGTAGTTTATCATTTTATAACTTGTATGGTTAATTCATATGATTTATAAAATGCAAGTGTTTCTTTCTGACAAATATTGTGGTCCTGAAAAGGACCGTGTTTTACATTAGACCTAAGAGTTAACACAGATCTAATTTATAAATGGTTATTCTCAGGTCGGATGTAAAACCTAGAATGTGGGTTGTGTTACTGTATTGTAACACTGGTACGTCTAACGTAAATCAATGTTCATTTTGCCAGATTGAAAGAATAATCATTTGATTCAACGAAAATAAAATAGTACTAATCATTTTTAAAAATAAAAAAAAAATTAAAAAAAAAGAAATAAAAAAGAAATAATAAAAAAAAGAAATTAAAAACACAAAAAACACCAAACCATTTTGTACCAGTACTCGTGCCTTTACCCCAAAACCATGTCGTACCAGTACTCGTATCTTTACCCCCAAACGGCCATTTTCAGGGCCACCCCCAAACTATTCGAACAGAATTCCTTTTCAAATAAAACATTGCTATACACATGATAGTGTATCATAATCATAATACATGTGGACTTTGTACTGTAAACAATGGAGAACGAAGACATATTATCTTTCTTATTTCAACATCCCTGTAACATTTATATAGCAGGTCCAAGTGGGTGTGGAAAAACTGAAATTGTACAAAAGATTATTGATTATCGCAAAGATTTATTTAATATTGTACCCGAAAAAGTAATATGGTGTTACAAAGAATGGCAACACAGCTATACTTTTATGCAAGAAAATCTCACTTTCTTTAAATTTATTGAAGGTATCCCAGATGATGAAAATGAAATTGTATCCGATACATCAATTCCACACCTTGTAGTAGCATCTCGTTCCCTCGAGATAGCATCTCGTTCCCACGACATCGGTAGCCAATGAAAATGCAGCATAATTACCTCCATATCAGTTGGGCAGCCGGGAGCTTAACCTTGTTTTGATTAACATAGTTTGTTTATTGGCGCGTTCGCTTGTCCATGCCATCCACATCACTAATAGGGCTGAAGACACTCTGTCATTCTTGAGTGTTTTGAGAAATTTGTATAAATTCAAAATGGCAGCCAAACAGTTATAGTATGCCATATAGTAGCACTCATGTGAGGTATTGAAGTAATTTAAGAGCGTAAAGTTGATTTACTTGACTTATCAGAAAAGCGGCCAACATTAATATTTAATTCAATTCACTGTCACATGGAAAAAATCCAAAATGGAGGCCACATTTGACATATTTTACATATAACTACTCTCACACTCCATATCAAAGCAATCATGCATACTGATATTGGATATATTGACAAAACAAACGCTTTGAGTACGTTTGATATGTTCGTAGATAACTTGTTGAATAGGAGAAGTTCAAGATGGCCGCCACATATACATATAATATCATATAGCAATAATGTAAATATATCATTTCAATGTGTATTAGTTGTGTCCACACTACACTGTATAGTATTTATTCTACATTATCTCAGTGTTTTTCTCAGAATTATTGAATTTGTGATTAAATTTGATTTCTTTGTTCAGCATTTACGTACTCTGACGATTTCATATCTTATTATTTGTACATGGCATATACGTGCACTCCATAGTTAGTTGTATGTAATAAAATCAACTGCACATGCATGTCAGACGATGAATTCCGACTTATCATTGAAAAGAAGAATGTTATAGAAACATTACATTATCTCATCATACAAATGCAATTTCCTCTACGTAATCAATAACAACCTGAATATATATCAATTATTTGCATTTTACCAAATGATAAGTGATTTAAAATGTTGTACATAAATCACCATGTACATACCGTCCTTTTTGTGGAAAGTATGTACCTTTCGCAGAACTTATGTCAGAATGTAATAATATCAGTGGGAGTCCTTAGTTGTTATACATGTTAAACTGGCTTAACGCAAGTAATGTTAGCCAGAAACTTGAATATCCCTAATGGAACGCTGGAAATATATAGATGTATCGTCCAGTTGTCCAATTCGTGTGATTTCAAAGTGAACATGTTGAGCCTATTGAAGCTTTTGGAACCAATGGTATGAAAGAAAACCTCTTGTATTCATTCAAATTAGGAAGTCATTAAAGGTTACTGTAAAGTTCCACTCTACATCTTCCTGCCAACGCCCCACTATATAAGTTATAATTACATAATTATGTAGCCATCTAGGATTTGGTGTCAGAATATTTTCAGCATGAATGTTGATGTGAACAAGGCAAGAAGGCTTTCCGAAGTAAACTGAATAAGCCAACGTATATCACCAAACGTACTAGATGTATTTTAAATAATATACTAGTATATGATTTGATTACTAATAGAATGTACTATATTATTATCCGGCGCCCATTTTAGACTTCTGCTATTGAACGCCAAATACCAAAACTATATGTATATTTGTTTTATAAAAAATATAATACATATACAAAGTAACATGTAACATTTGATCACAATGACGCTCAGTAGAAAGTCGGTGATCGATGATTACCATGAAACACACTGATAAATAGAACGAGAAGCTATGTCGAGGGAACAAGATGATATGTCGTGGTAACGACATAGTGGGAACGAAATAGCTATGTCTTTGTAACGAGATGCTATCACATGGGAACGAGATGCTATGTCGTGGTAACGAGATGCTATGTCGTTGGAAAATAATTGCGATCCGGGGCGATCCGTGAAGAACAATGGTCAATCCGTAGAGAGACCGTATTGATACCATGACGAACCGTGGTGATCCGGGATGGTCCGTTTAAAACATCCGTAGCCTTCCGGGATCATCCGGGGAACTCTCTGCTACCGTAGTGAAACCGTAGTAGCATTTTTTATTTTTTCTAATTATCAATAAAAATTCAAATATTTGATAGAATATACTATTGGTTACGGCCAATATATTTTCTTTTCATGTCATCTTTTGTTTTTATGAGCAAAATTGACAGTTGTTTCCCTTGTACACTTCGTTCAAGATATATCGAGTAAAATACTATTATTTTGCTTGATAACAATCCATAAACATAATAGTGTTTTGTATCTGCCATTATTACACCAACTGGTCTCATGCTGACAAAGTGACAAATGCGTGGTTTTTGTACTTTGCCAGCTTGTGACCCTAATTGCATTGATCAAGGAGAGGAACTCTATAAGATAGTAATCTTTCGTTCCAATCCTTCTATTCTGAATATTTGTTTATACCTGATGTAAATTGTTTATAATAAAATATGTTTATACCAACGGGATGACCGTAGTGCGTCCGTAGTACCACCGTAGTACGTCCGTGGCGGTCCCTGGTGGACTGGGAGTGTTTTTGGAAGAGGGTGACAACACGGTTTGTCCCGGTGATAGTACGGCATCACTACGGACACCCCGGATCTACTACGGATCTACTACTGATGCTCCCGGCGTGGCACCGTAGTGGCACCGGGACGACCGTGGTAACAACGTAGTGTATCCGTAGCGCCGCCGGGGCCGTCCGTGACGAACCTTCACCATCCGTAGTGACGTGATGAGTCCGGCGTGTTTCCCGGATATACTACGGACCTACTACGGTTTACCCCGGACCACCGTAGTCATCCGTAGTCATACCTTGCTATCCGTAGTCTCACCGTAGTAGAACCGTACTGGTACCGTGTTCCTAGCCAAATATTTGATCAGCTTCCCGGACTGTCCCAGTGATCAACCCAGGACCGTCAGTGGGCATCCGTGACCATCCGTAGTTCATCCGTGTTAGGTGTGACTGAGGCTTTACCATACCACACAACTACTTCTGTGTATGCGAATAATACGGAGGCCCGCAGGGGACATGAATATTGTTTTATTAATTCGTTCCCACAAAATAATAATATTCGTTCCCTTAATGTAACAATTCGTCCCCTCGAATTAACAATTAACAATTCGTTCCCACGATATAACAATTGTTATTTCGTGGTAACGAATTGTTAAATTGAGGGAATGAATTGTCAATTCGTGGAAACGAATTGTTAATTCGAAGGAACGAATTGATCTTTCGTGGGAACGAATGGTTAATCGTAGGAATCGAGGGAACGAATTGTTAAATTGAGTGAACGAAATGATATTTCGTTGGAACGAATTGTTATTTCGTGGGAACGAAGTAATAAGAAAGAATTCTACGTCCCCTGCCGGGCTCCGTATACTACAAATGGTGTTTCTGTTCGCGTGTTTCAGGTTCAAATGGTGCAGTACGACCCGGTGTCCGTGCGTACGTCTGAGTTGGGAATGTACGACCGCTGGATCGTGACGCTGCACAGCCGAGACGATTTCTGCAAGGCCATCCATTCGGGTCTGACCGTGAACGGGGACAAGGTTATTGTGCAGGCCTGGGACGACGTAGTGCGGCAGGAGACACATTCCGACAGCCCAGGTGTAACGGGAATTCAGTGGACCGGGATATGAGTGGACGGAAGCAGTTCTGAGCTTCTGTTATTGAACGTTGTCTAATGGTGTATATTAACTTAACAAAAAAGATCATCTTGACTTAAAACCAGTATTTTGTATAATTACATTCTTAGATGTGACATCCGAGTGTAATTATTAAGCTATTTGCTACAATAGTATCAATATAGTTGGCTGGCCGACTAATTCTGTTTGAAACTATGATATAATTGCGTACCAAAGGTACTAAAGTCATTGTGTATCTAAATACAATATTCGAATGCACATTTGCTCCGATATAGGGTCTGAGTGCTATTTTATATGTTTTGTTATGTAGAGATACGATTGAACGTATAATGTAATATATTTATAATTGGCGGTCATTTTGGTGTTCTGCTATTTATACTTTTATTACATTTCAAAGGAAAGTTACAAAAACAAACATTCATTGCTTTCAATAAACCCAAGATTATAAAAAGTATACTCTTTGTAGTGACGAACTAGTGAAATTACGTCAAATGGTCACATTTGGCGGCAATCTTGGATTTTTCCCATATTGCAGTTTAAGGCATTGAATTTTGAAGTTGTCAATTTTGATTCTACTACTTAAATACACCCAGTTTACACTCTTAAATTGCTTAATTTCCTCATGTTAATGCAACTATATGGCACACTATATCTATTTGACAGCCATCTTGAATTTGTGCAAATTTCTCAAAACGCTCAAGGGTGACAGCTTGTCATCAGTTGGATTTCAAAAATAGACTGTCTGGACATGCAAAGTCATTAATAAAAAAAATGCTATTCAAAGCACGGTAAAGCCCCAAATCGGCTTTTGGCTGCCGGACTATATTCAACTAAGACTGAAAGAAATATGGCGGTAATTATGCTGCATTTTCATTGGCTACATCGGGATATAAGTAGACACACCGGGCAATGAGTAGACACGCCGGGGAATGTGCATGCTATGAAATATGAACGCCAATTACCAGAACTATATGTACACTCCCGCCTGCGATTCGCTTACCAAGAATTGCAATTCAGCGGTCCTTGAATTGCAATTCTTCCCTCTGGAATTGCAGTCTAATTGCGGTCCAAACGCGGTCCCGTTTTTGCGGTCATTCTTTCGCGATACCGTTTGTGCGGTCATTCTTTCGCGGTCCAGTTTGTGCGGTCATTCTTTCGCGATACCGTTTGTGCGGTCATTCTTTCGCTATTTGAGGTAAAAACTTACCGTATCATCGTATAGTACAGTTTGTTTATATTATCAGTGATTATACAAACGTACTATACGAATATTATACAAACGTACGATATCCGTTCGTATATACGATATATCCGTACGGATATGGTATGACTATAAAGTGGGTCATCCTGTGGTTAAAATATACCGATGCACCGGTTGATTTCGAATGTAAACATCCGGTTTTCATTTCGATCATCTGCCACAATTTTAAGTTTTTCAAAATGAATACATTTTCAGTTTTACGATACAGAAACAATATTTAAAACTGAGGATTTGAAGTACTGTATCACATACTATACATGTGTGTTCAATATACAGTAATTCATCACTGTACTCTGCACCACCGCCGGGGACACAAAACAATGATCCCCCACACACACCGGCCATCTACATTTGGCGCATCCTAAAAGTTCCGGTCATATCCCACAGTGGGAACAATGTGTATCACCACCACCACCAGTTTTTGTCTATGACTACACTACACCCCCCCCCCCCCCCACCCCCCCCACCACCACTTCTGTCTGTAACGTAGGATGACGTGGCCGACTGATCAAGCACTAAACTAGTCCTGGTGCGATGAGCGACTGATCAAGTGCAAAACTAGTCTTGGTGCGATGGCCGACTGATCAAGTTCTAAACTAGTCATGGTGCGATGGCCGACTGATCGAGTGCTATACTAGTCCAGGTGCGATGGCCGACTGAGCAAGGGCTAAACTAGTCTTGGTGCGATGGCCGACTGATCAAGTTCTAAACTAGTCGTGGTGCGATGGCCGACTGAGCAAGGGCAAAACTAGTCTTGGTGCGATGGCTGACTGATCAAGTTCTAAACTAGTCCTGGTGCGATGGCCGACTGATCAAGGGCTAAACTAGTCTTGGTGCGATGGCCGACTGATCAAGTTCTAAACTAGTCATGGTGCGATGGCCGACTGATCGAGTGCTATACTAGTCCAGGTGCGATGGCCGACTGAGCAAGGGCTAAACTAGTCTTGGTGCGATGGCCGACTGATCAAGTTCTAAACTAGTCGTGGTGCGATGGCCGACTGAGCAAGGGCAAAACTAGTCTTGGTGCGATGGCTGACTGATCAAGTTCTAAACTAGTCCTGTGCGATGGCCCGACTGATCAAGGGCTAAACTAGTCTTGGTGCGATGGCCGACTGATCAAGTTCTAAACTAGTCGTGGTGCGATGGCCGACTGATCAAGTTCTAAACTAGTCCTGGTGTGATGGCCGACTAATCAAGGGCTAAACTAGTCTCAGTGCTATGGCCGACTGATCAAGGGCTAAACTATTCCTGGTGCGATGGTCGACTGAATTAAACTGATCAGTTCTAAACTAGTCCTGGTGCGATGGCCGACTGATCAAGTTATAAGCTAGTCCATGGTGCGATGCCGACTGATCGAGTGCTATACTAGTCCTGGTGCGATGGCCGACTGATCAAGTGCTGAAGTAGTATGGTGCGATGGCCGACTGATCAAGTTCTAAACTAGTCCTGGTGTGATGGCCGACTGATTGAGTGCTATACTAGTCCTGGTGCGATGGCCGACTGATCAAGTGCTAAAGTAGTCCTGGTGTGATGGCCGAATGATCTAATGCTATACTCGGCATGGCCGACTGATCACGTGCTATACTGGGCATGGTGAGATGGCCAACTGATCAAGTGCTATACTGGGCATGGTGCAATGGGCGACTGATCAAGCGCTATACTAGTTATGGTGCGATGGCAGGCTGATCAAGTGCTCTACTAGTCCTGGTGCGATGGCCGACTGATCAAGTGCTATACTCGGCATGGCCGACTGATCACGTGCTATACTGGGCATGGTGAGATGGCCAACTAATCAAGTGCTATGCGTACTGGGCATGGTGAAATACTACACTCCCGCCTGCGATTCACTTACCAAGAATTGCAATCCAGCGGTCGTTGAATTGCAATTCGTCCGCTCTGAAATTGCAGTCTAATTGCGGTCCAATCGCGGTCCCGTTGTTGCGGTCATTCTTTCGCGATACCGTTTTGTGCGGTAATTCTTTCGCGGTCCAGTTTGTGCGGTCATTCTTTCGCGATACCGTTTGTGCGGTCATTCTTTCGCTATTTCAGTTAAAAACTTACCGTATCATCGTATAGTACAGTTTGTTTACATTATACAAACGTACTATACGAATATTATACAAAAACTACGATATTCGTTCGTATATACGATATATGCGTACGGATATGGTATGAATATACAGTGGGTCATCGTGTGGTTAAAATATATCGATGCACCGGTTCATTTCGCATGTAAACATCCGGTTTTCATTTCGATCATCTGCCACAATTTTAAGTTTTTCAAAATGAATAAACGTTCAGTTTTACGATACAGAAACAATTTAAAACTGAGGATTGTGAAGTACGGTATCACAGTGCATATACATGTGTGTTCAATACAGTAATTCATCAGTAATTCATCATTGTACTCCGCACCACCGCCGAGGACACAAAACAATGATCCCCCCCCCCACCCCCACACACACCAGCCATCTACATTTGGCGTCCTAAAAGTTCCGGTCTATATCCCACAGTGGGAACAATGTGTATCACCACCACCACCAGTTTTTGTCTATGACTACACTACACCCCCCCCCCCCGACCACCACTTCTGTCCGTAACGCAGGATGACGTGGCCGTCTAATCAAGTGCTAAACTAGTCCTGGTGAGATGGCCGACTGATCAAGTGCTATACTAGTCCTGGTGCGATGGCCGACTGATCAAGGGCTAAACTAGTCCTGATGCGATGGCCGACTGATCAAGTTCTATACTAGTCCTGGTGCGATGGCCGACTGATCAAGGGCTACACTAGTCCTGGTGCGATGGCCGACTGATCAACGGGCTAAACTAGTCCTGGTGTGATGGCCGACTGACCAAGGGCTAAACTAGTCCTAGAGCGATGGCCGACTGATCTAGTTCTATACTAGTCATGGTGAGATTGCCGACTGATCAAGTGCCAAACTAGTCCTGGTGGCTGGTGCGATGGCCGACTGATCAAGTTATAAACTAGTCCTGGAGCAATGGCCGACTGATCAAGTTCTAAACTAGTCCTGGAGTGATGGCCGACTGATCAAGTTCTAAACTAGTCCTGGTGCGATGGCCGACTGATCGAGTGCTATACTTGTCCTGGTGCGATGGCCGACTGATCAAGGGCTAAACTAGTCCCGGTGCGATAGCCGACTGATCAAATGCTATGCTAGTCCTGGTGTGATGGCCGACTGAACAAGTTCTAAACTAGTCCTAGAGTGATGGCCGACTGATCTAGTTCTATACTAGTCATGGTGAGATTGCCGACTGATCAAGTGCTATACTAGTCCTGGTGTGATGGCCGACTGAACAAGTTCTAAACTAGTCCTGGTGCGATGGCCGACTGATCAAGTGCTATACATACTAGTCCTGGTGAGATGGGAAACTGATCAAGTTTTGAACTAGTCCTGGTGCGATGGCCGACTGATCAAGTTCTAAACTAGTCCTGGAGCGATGTCCGACTGATCAAGTGCTAAACTAGTCCTGGTGTGATGGCCGACTGATCAAGTTCTAATCTAGTCCTGGTGTGATGGCCTACTGATCAAGTGCTAAGCTAGTCCTGGTGCGATGGCCGACTGATCAAGTGCTAAACTAGTCAAGGTGCGATGGCCAACTGATCAAATCGCATGCCATAATAACTAGATGGCCATGGCCTGCATGTCGTGCCCGCCGAGGCATTTGATAGTACAAACAATTTTTTGTATTGCAACAAAGCTTTAGCCCGTCGACGTAAAAACGGGCCGCACCCGCCGAGGCTTTGATAGTATGCCCAAAAACTTTAACTAAAAAACACTTTAACCAAAAACTTTATCCTGAATGCACACCAATGTGCCAACTATATCGCTCTGTCTGCAAGCGGGCCCAACAAAAACTTTAAGGGAAATTTCAAAGTAATTTGACCGTGACATTGGGCACATATAAATAATAATGAAAATGTGGGTGACAAATACACCGTATGTGAAGTTTCGAGTGAACTGGTGAAGCGGTTTCAGAGATATAGTGTTCTTAAAGGTACATGCCCACTCAGTAGGCACAAAATGTTCTTTATATCTGAGACATTTTCGGACAAAATAAACATTAAGTCACCATTAATACACATATTTATTGGCATTATTATACATTTTATATCAGACGTAAATTTCCACACTGCTATCAGGGGCGATAACCGTGTTTTCTTAAAATGTTACCAAGACATTACTATTTATTTTTTGATGTGCAATGATCATAAATGTACTTTATAATCTGTCGAAAACATTATTTGTTCAGGGAAACACATTTAATTAATATAAGTAATTAAAAAATATCATGCCCCATTTGCCCATGAAAATAGCCTGATATCACCGCGTGTCACTATCAGTGAAATAAACATTACTAAATGATTATATCCTATAACGGGCACTCGTAATGTTTAGAACTGGTGGAATAGTGACAAAATTATACACTTATTTAATTCCTACAAATAACTGAGAATACACATAACTTTAATTGTTGTGCCTACTGAGTGGGTATGTACCTTTAATTAGCATAAATTATTAAAAACAAGAAATGCGTCCTGTCGAACGCGGATGCCACCTGCAGCATATTTGAGAAACTGTGACAAAGTGGTTAACCGAAAAGTGTGACGGACGGACAGACGGACGGACGGCAGGACGGTCCAAACACTATATGCCACCCGTTTCTTCGAAACCCGGTGGCATAAAAATATCATGCCTCATTTGAATATGAAAATAGCTTCATACCACTGCTAGTCATTATCAGTAAAATAAATATTACTAAATGATTATATATGGATAGCGGGCACACATGATTTTTAGAACTGGTGGAATAGTGACACAATTATACACTTATTTAATTGCTATAAAGAACAGTTTGTGCCTACTGAGTGGGCATGTACCTTTAAAAACTTTAACCTTAAATCCAAAAAATTTAACCGGACGCACGAAGTGACGTACATATGGATGTACGTACGTATGTAGGCCAATGTGACAACTATATCGCACTGTCCACATGCAGGCATGTCAAAAACTTTGAGGTACATTTCATAGTAATTTTACCTTGATATTGGGCACAGGGGTTGCAGGGGTTGAGCATAGAATGAAAATATGGATGATGATAAACACACATGTGAAGCTTCGAGTGAATTGGCGAAGCTGTTTCTGAGATATAGTGTTCTTAAAAACTTTAACCTACGGTAAATAAAAACCAGATGGCCATAGCCCGCATGTTGAGCCCACCGAGGCATTTGATGGTGTCCGAGTATATTTATTTGAAGTTTGAAATAACGTATGTAAAAGCTTTAACGCAAATTTGAAAGTCATTTGACCTTGATCTTGTGCATGTGGGTCGCATGCGTGGGCTATAATATGAAAATATGGATGATAATAAAGAATTATCTGAAGTTTGAAGCAAATCTGGGTAAGTGTTGTGGAGATATAAGGTATGCAAAAACTTTAACAAAAATTTAAAAGTCATTTGACCTTGACCTTGGGGCACAGGGGCCGCATGAGTGGAATGAATATATGGATGATGACTAATAAGTATTTGATGTTTCAAGTCAATGTGACTTAGGATATGGTATTTAAAAACATACACCGATTTCGGACGGACTGACGCACGGACGTCATTGTGATCACTAAGTCTCGCGTCTCGCGTTCCGCAAGCAGGCTTGGCAAAAAAAAATACAGATGGACGTCAATGTGCAGACTATATCGCACTGTCCGCAGGCGGTCGCGACAACAATTGTCCAACCCCTTTTTAAAGGTGCAAGCCCACTCAGTAGACTAAAAATGCTCTTTATGGGAATTAAATAAGTGTATAATTGTCACTATTCCACTAGTTATAAACATTACGAGTGCCCGCTATACAGATATAATCATTTGGTAATATTTATTTTACTGATAGTGACGCGCGGTGGTATCGGTATTTTCATGTGCAAATGGGGCATGATATTTTATAATTATTTATACAATTAAATTAAATGCATCAACTGAAAAAAAATAGACAGATTATAAAGTACGATCATTGCACATCAAAAAATAAATACAGAGAATAAATAGTAATGTCCGTTAACATTTTAAGGAAACACGGTTATCGTCCCTGATATCAATGTGGAAATTTTCTTCAGATATAAAATGTATAATAATGCCAAACAATACGTGGGTAATGGTAAATGATTGTTTATCTGGCCAGAAAATGTCTCCGATGATGTCTCTGACATAAAGAACATTTTGTGCCTACTGAGTGGGCATGTACCTTTAACGCTAGCTCCGCCCTGTCCAGTGAGACCTATGCATGTGTTAAGTTTTATAAAAAAATATTGCAAAGGGTGTTCGCGTTATGCTCCGGACAAATCAGTGCGCGAAAAAACAAAGGGAAATAACTAAACTAGAAAATGTGTTCATAGAACACGGATACCCCACATATCGCTTTGATAGTAAACAAGGAAAAATTCCAGTGTCCAAAAGGGAGAGATAATCTATGACACGGGGTTCGAATCAAAAATCGAAATAAACTTTCCGCATCTACTCATCATAAGGAAGCTACATATCAAATTTCAGTGCTGTAGCTATTACAAAAGTTTTACGAGTTACAAGGCAAATTTTCAAATTCTAATTCAAAAAGAGGGAGATAATCGATGACTCGGGGGTCGAATGAAAATAAACTTTGCAAATCTACTCATCATAAGGACATACCAAGTTTCAGGTGTGTAGCTATTAGGGTTTTAAAAATTTTAGTTTTACGAGCTACAAGACAAAATTTGAAAATTCTAACTTGAAAAGGGGGAGATAATCCATGACCATGGGGTCGAATCAAACATACATGTACCAACTTTCAGGTACATGTATGTAGCTATTACGGTTTAAAAGTTTTTCGAGTTACTAGGTTGGTGACGGACGGAAGAACGGACAAGGTCAAGGGTAACACTAAACGCCCCCCTCCACTAACGTGGTGAGGCAAAAGTTGTCATATACAAGTAACTTACCTTAATTCATCAGTTACACATCAGACGATGAATGAACTTTAATTCTGGTGTAGAATATTAAAGTTATTCATTATATTCAATAGTGCTGCTTTGACATGACATGAAATTAAAACATGCATGACATGATCTGGAAGAAAAACCACAGACCAAGCACGCATATTCAGAATCACGTCTGTCGGTTCTTATCCAGCTCCGATTTCTGTCACCTGTCCACAAAATCCAGAATCCAACATTGTCGCAAATTTAATCCTCTATGTTGGTGTACGTTAGAACAAAATGTCACTTAGTATATTATCCAATCCATTGTAATCTCTTGTTTCTCTAAATAAATGCGTCCAAGAATCCCTGTAGCTGCTATCGTGATAAAAAATGTTAAAGGTTCCGTCAGCGCCTCACATATTGATCTTAATATCCACCATTTTGATTCCAAGTACCAGAATAATGATGTTTCCATGCGCCGTCGTAGTGTTATCTGTCAGATTCCGTTGTTTATTTGATCAAATTGATGGACAAATTTGTGTCCGCTAATGTCGCCAAGAGCATAATCTGTGACATTAACTGTAATAATTTGGCATAACTTCTAGCTTGTGAATTTTTGGTTGAATGAAGTGATCACTATGGTGAATAAGTGTGTATTTGTGCCCGGTTTGCTCAGCAGGTAGAGCGATGGTGTGGTAAACCAGAGATCCCCGGTTCGATTCCGGGCTGGTGCACACTATTCTCACCCTGTGACATTTAGCGCCCAACGTAGTTGCGGAAAGTAACTCTGCAGAATACTCCCGCATCGTCCGTACCGAGAGTTTATAATGGTGCTCTCCGTAGGTTTCCCCTGCAAAGTACCAAATCACATCTGATTTGCACTTGAACTGTTAATTGCGACATATTTTCTGTATTTTTCAATTGAAAGAAATGTCAGTATTATACTTATACATTTCTGTGTAATAAGTACAGCAAAATATGTCACAATTAACAGCTAAAGCGCGAATGAGATCCGATTCGGTACTCTGCAGGAAAAACCTATGGAGCACCGGAACTCTGGGTACGGACGATAATTGAGTATTCTGTTGCCCAACAAAGGACCGCGACTGATAAATACTCCCAAATTGTACCCAAACATATGGAATTCGCAGACAAAAATTAAACATAGAATTCGAGGACGAATTTCAATTTGGCGGAGAAGAATGTCACAGTACGCAACTGACCATGGGGATGAAGTGTGTATGATCTGTGCCTTGTTAGCTTGCTCGGTAGAGTCATGGGCATGGTACGGTAAACATGGTTCAATTCCGGGCCGTTAATTATCTTTCTCACTCTGCGACACAAGTAAACCGTTTTATTTTAAAGAAATGGCTATCATCGGAATAAATATTAACTTCACAAAATTTGATTCGGGCCAATAGAAATCAACAGCCAGAACAGAACGTTTGCAGTAATATAAATCTAATTCCAAAATAAATTTTTAATATTTCTTTTATGATCAGGTTTCGAAAATTAAAATATGCTTTTATTTTATTTTAAAATTATTATCAATATGTTCACCATGTTATTATGGTTAATATGCAATTCACAGTCTCCTTGCATCTTGAAATTGAAAGATATTATGAAAAGTTGTGTTGATCTCAGAAATTGTCATGTCGACTATAGGATCGCGTCGAAATAATGTCAACATAATAGGAAAAACGTAATTTGATACCGACGAAAAAGTAAACAAAACGCAAAATTGATGCTTGTTTTGCTATATTATACCGTAGACCACACATTATCATTTGATTTTTATATGAAAATAAAATAAATATTGTCAGCATGGTGGTGTCTATTAATTTGTTCTTGATATTCGGAACGACAGTGAGTGAGTGACGACATTTTGTTTTGTCCAAGAAATTGTCAAGGTCAATGTTTCACTGTTTGTCTTGCAATAACCCGCCGATTTATATTTGCGCACCAAAAAAAACAGATCACAAATACCGCTGACTTTCTAGGCTAGTCACTTTGAATTAGATATATGGGATAACATTTTGGATTGGAACACGGATACGTTTGTCAACTATTTCGATTTTATTGCCGCATTGGTTAAGCAGAGCGGTCCGCTGGTTTTACCGCAGAGCGCAGCGTAAAGCGGTCATTCTTTCGCAGTTTACAGAAACAAAGGAGCGTAAATTGCAATTAAAAGCGGAGCGCAGCGCTAACTGCCCAATAAGTATTGCAATTCCGCAACCAACTCTTTGGACCGCAGTCACATGATTGCAGTCCGATTGCGGTCCAATTGCAATTAATGGGAACGCGAATTGCAATCCTGCGCTCCAGGAATTGCAATTCGCCTGGTAAGAGAACCGCAGGCCACTCTGTATATTTGTTTTATAAAAAATATAATACATATACAAAGTAACATGTAACATTTGATCACAATGACACTCAGTAGAAAGTCGGTGATCGATGATTACCATGAAACAAACTGATAAATAGGTAGACACACCTGTGAATGGATACACACACCGGTAAATAAGTACACATACCAAGAAATTGTTAAACACACCGGAAAATGAGTAGACACAGCGGGATATAAGTAGACACACCGGGAATTGGGTGGACACCGCGGGATATAAGTACACACCGGGAAATGAGTGGACACACCGGGAAATGAGTGGACACACCGGGAAATGAGTGGACACACCGGGAAATCAGTGGACCCACCGGGAAATGAGTGGACACACCGAAAAAGGAGTGGACACATACCGGGAAATAAGTAGACACATCGGTAAATGAGTAGACACAGCGGGATATAAGTAGACATATCGGGAAATGAGTGGCCACAATGAGATATAAGTAGACACCGGGAAATGGGTGGACACAGCGGGAAAATATTAGATACGTAGATACACTGGAATGTGAGTAGACACAGCGGGATATAAGTACATTGTAGACACATCGGAATATATGTACACACACGGGGAAATGAGAAGACACACCAGGTAATGAGTAAGCACACATGGAAATAAGGAATTATCCGGGTAATAAGGAGACCCGGCGGGATATAGTAAGATAACCGGGAAATCGGACGGATAGAAGGATGCACGGACACAGACTAACGATATATCGCCCTTTTCGCTGTGAGAGGGGATAGATATGTGATCGTGACTTTGGGCATAAGTACCGAGGTATATATGACTCGTACATCATGGTTAGGCACACACAGTTGCCAAATATCATTGAAACCCACTAAGTGGTTCCAAAGAAATGCGCTTAACACATTTGAGTAACAAAATTTCTAAACGCAAAAAAATCCGATTTTTCTCCGACCCTGGGCATAGAATTAGTAACATGCTATTATATTCAGGTATATACTGTTGTCAAATACTCATGAAATCCACCAAGCGGTTCCAAAGAAACGAGTTAAATATATTTGCTAAACGAAAATGCTAAACGTGTGCAGTTGGATGTCTGTCGGACTTAAAGCGATAAGTGGTGGTTTCAATCTGAACAACAGTAATGTATACACACAATAATGCGCAAACAAAAAAAGGCTCATGTATGGACGAATGGCAAGGCAGATAATTATAATCGTAATCAGTCATGAGTAAGCGGTTACTCGTAAATGATGGTGGATTTTATGGCACTATCATTTGATTATTCATGTTGCTACCCATTTGAACAGCATTGTTGAACATTCAGATATATTTTATCGTGAACTAAGCAGCCACCAACATAGCTAAAGAGAAAATAGTTACTCTGCAATTTGTAGAAGAGTTTCGATCGATATATTACGAATGATGTTGATATTCTGTTGTAATTAACATACAATTAGTCGTATAATCTTATATTGTACAGTCATGCTTACATGTACGGTGGATGTATACACAACAATGACCAAAGCTGTGTAGATTTATCGAGACTTTAGGGAAGTAGTTTGAAAATGGGCTGGCCATTTGATGACTGGCCATTTTCAAACTACTCCCGTCTGTGTACCATAGGGGAGTACTTTTATCACGGGGAGTAGTTTGAAAATGCGATACCGACTCTATATATCTGATAGGCTGTCCATCTGTGCTATATATTCAGTAGATCAGGAATACACCTATTCCCAAAATACCCCCGGGTTCCTTTTATACACCAACTGCCTTGATAATCCACTGGCCAGACTAGATCATGCAATATCATGCAACTGACCACTGAGCCTTAGCAAGCTCCACCTTTATTGCTCATGTCAAGCCTACTGTAGGTCCTACTGCAGATTTTCCCTTAAGATTCGCACAAACCATTTAACAATTAAAACAGGCGTACACTTGATATTTACATCTAGTGTATCAGGTTT
Source organism: Conchocele bisecta (assembly GCA_029237695.1). Taxonomy (NCBI): domain Eukaryota; kingdom Metazoa; phylum Mollusca; class Bivalvia; order Lucinida; family Thyasiridae; genus Conchocele; species Conchocele bisecta. Next base: position 204,648,378 of record CM055265.1, on the reverse strand, counting down.
GGTTCAATCATGAAAGTAATAGCTTTGAAAGTGAATTTGAATCAATCAGTGACAAAATGCATTTTTTTAACATAGAACATACACTTCGGCGGCCATTTTGAATTCATCTCCCATCACTGAATCATATGAAGTGAACTAAAACATGTATGTATATAATATACATAAAGGGAGCATGTTTCTACTAGGCAATGACTCGTCACTATAGTCAGACGTAGGATATATGAATTATTTATAGATACAAATTCAAAATGGCCACCAAAATACCAAAATGGCCGCCGAAGAAATTGCTAACCCGATTTGTATTAAAGAATAATATGTATGCCTTCTTAAAATCCACCTTAGCAAGAATCTTCCCGTGAAGCCAGCTCAAGTGCATAAGCATAATGTACTATACTAGGGTTAATCCAATATGGCAACCATTTTGGACTTCATCTTGAATTCTGAATTTAGCCTTTAGTCTGAATTTATGGGAACTTTTGATATTTGCTAGCTATTGATATTTAGCATATTTTCTTAAAAAATCAGCTTTGACCTATTTTTGTTTACATTTTTTTCAGCTAATGCTCTTCCACTAATTCCAAGCTATATGTAACTGCATGTGTCTTGACCGCCCATGTGAACCATTCAGAAAGGACGACCCACTGCACGATCACAACATGTTGCGACGGTATTACAGTTCAAAGCCTATTCCAAATGGTGATATCACCGTTTCTATCTGAATATGTAATATCACCTATTTGGATGAGTGATGTCACCGATTCGAAAGGGTGATATCACACAGTGTTACTGAAGTTCAAAACAGCGCCTCATTAACCATCGAATATACGATAATGATATTTGTGCACGAGCGGCAATTTTGTGTTGTATCTTTTTCGCGATGGAATCCGGTGTAACCGGGAACACAAGGGGATGCAACGTTACATCTGAGCCCATTGATTTTGCATCGAAGAACACATATGACCACAGGGTGAAGTAAATGGAACGGATTGCCATCTTTAAACGATCGCCGTATACAACAAATACAGATTGAAATAAGTGACATATCAGTAAATGGTGCCATGACTATGTTGCTTGTGTTTATATACTCATGGACAAAAGGCCTGTTCGCTTTTATTTTTTCTGCTCGCTTCACGTACGCGCATAAAATAAAACTGTTTTTGTTATGTACCAATCGGTATATTGGAATAGACCACGTTAATATAATTTTGACAATATTCAGTCAACCGTGACAGCACGGGAAGCATAATAGCGATATACACAGGAGTAGCACGTGATCCAGGACGGGGCACCATATTCAATTCGTTTTTCTTACTCATGTACTGTACACTCATTACTCATTACGAAAAACACAAATCCAAAATCTTGACAACTTCGGATACGTGATAAACAATATGCCGTCGTTAAGTAAAATAATGCGTGAACGTGCCGTCGGGATGTTAGCCGCCGGGAGACGCCCGATTGACGTGGCATAACACTTCGGCGTACACGCAATCACCAATCGACGTTTGCGGAATCGATTAGCGCAAACTGGGACCGTCGATCATTTGCTCCGTAGTGGTAGGCCCCGCGTGACGTCACGACGTCAGGACCAGTATATCAGGACGTCACACCTTCGAGTCCGATTCCAAACTGCGTCAGCTACTGCTCGGAACACCAGGGGGTCGCATTACCTCCAATCCATGGTCGGACAGTACAACGCCGCAATTCGTACAACTTCCCGCAATTCGCAATATTGTACAGGGAACAAGACTTTTGTCCATGAGTATATATGTATTTTGTGTGCATTGTTAAAGTTTATTTTCAGCTATTTCACAAACAAAAACTCATTAATTCAGTCCATACTTGCATACCTATTTTAAATATTTATTTATTATAGTTTCCGTTGACAACTGTGTATATTACACTATGAAAATGGGTCTTAAGTATTGACTCGTTTTCAGTACATTCATTGTATTTGTTGGAAACAGACAGACGTCAGGCCGGTAGGGGGCATGTGTACCGGACCGGACAGATAGACAGAGAGACAGCAGTAAATACATATAGTTAGATAGATAGTGTGTGTGAGGGAGAGAGAGAGAGAGTCAGTGGGAGAGATAGGGTGATAGAGAGAGAGAGATGGGGGAGCCAGACGTCGCAATATTATCGTCAGAGTACAGTGGAATAGCCGGGGATCGGTGTGGAGATGGTGAAAGGGGTGTGAAGGCAATTTCTTAAAATTTGTCATTTGTGACTATTAAACTTAAATACACGTTTGCTTCCTACCAACAATCGGAACTAGGCATATTTGTTGAAACTATAGCTGTACATTTTATAATTGAGGAAATATAATGTAGCAGCCATTGTATTCCTGTTGAATGATGCTCCGCGCACGCTTTCCCACATATATCACTTATATTACGATGTATGTGGGTCGGAGAAATGGGCAAAGTAGGTACGAAAAACACTCTTCGGATAACGTCTTGCTTTAATACCCGGAAACTACAGAGTTGTCACTGGCGTCAGATCAAAACAATTACCCCACTCCTTTATCTATACTATATAGTACTCTGATAGTGAAGATAAAGTGGTGGGGTAATTATTTTGATCTGACGCCAGTGAGAGTTTACCTTGTATGTGACATATCTCCATTTACTCTAAAAAGTTTCGAGGCACTATTATAAATCAATTACTGCACCATAGTTAAAACAATTTAGAATTAGCATTTAAGTGGGAACAGGAAGTGTAAGTTGTAATACAATCATTCACCATTCGTGATTATTTTTTAGTTTCTGCACAACGATTTTTAAAACAACTTTAACGGATAACCGTTCTGATAATAAATGACCACGAGGCCAATTCAACATGTAGCCTACATAGCTAGCATTATTGAAAGGCTGGGCTCGTTGTTGTGTTATACCCACGTTTTAAACAAAAACAAATGGGTATATTGTTTTGTCATGGGTGTCCATCCGTCTGTCTGTCCGTCCGTACGTACATATGTTCGATGTACGTATACTGAGCAAAACTAGAAACGTCCCTCCATGTTTAAGGAAAGATTCATCAACAACCAAAAGGGTTACTTTTAAAAATCAAAATGGAAAAACAAGTTCATTCATTTCTGTATCAAAGCCAATAAATTGCATTTGGATATCTTGTTAAATATTCGAGAGATAACCGCCAAGGGCGGTAGGGGTCAAAATCAAAAATTCACAAAAACTCAGAAATGTGTTACTTAATGTTTAGAGATGGAATTTCAATAAGTAATGTGGCAAATTCAGTAAATCTCGTTAGTACCGAGTGTGGCCACCATTTGCATGAATGCATGCAATGATCCTACGCCGCATCGACGTGACGTAACGCAATACCAGTGCGTTGGGCAAATTCCTCCATTCCCGTTGTAACGCCCGTGTTAAGATCGCGAACATTGTCAATCTGATGGTTAGCTCGTGCTTTGCGGCCCAGCTCATCCCATATGTGCTCAATGGGATTGAGATCCGGGGAGACCGCGGGCCATGGCATGACGTCGACGTTGTTTTGCTGTAAGTATTGAGTGGTGACCCTGGCTACGTGAGGGCGGGCATTGTCGTGCATCAATGTCACACCAGGACCATGCTGACGGATAAATGGTAAGGCATGTGCATTTAGTACATCTGCAACATAACGTTGTGCATTGATGTTGCCCTGTACAACAACCAAATCTGTCTTCCGGTTTCCCATGATCCCACCCCAGACCATTACGCTCCCTCCCCCAAACCTGTTCTTCTCAACAATGCAACAATCGGTGAATCTTTCATTTTTACGCCTGTATACCCGTAATCTTCCGTCAGCATGACTAACTGTGAACCGAGATTCATCGGTGAACAAAACTCGGTTCCAGTCAGCCCTTCTCCTGTTCAGATGACGTCGCGCCCATAACAGTCTGGCAGCACGGTGACGTTGGGTCATTATCTGACCAGTGTACGGGCGGCGTGCCCGGATTGGTTGGGCGTTACGACGTAACCGGTTTGCGAATGGTCTGCCCTGAGACACCGTATCGCCTAGCAGTGACTGTGGCTGCCAATCGACGTTGACGTAAGTGCGTTAACGTAATGTAACGATCGGCTCTAGCCGTCGTTACACGAGGCCTACCAGGTCGCTGTCGGTCGTGAACAGCCCCAGTCTGCTGGTACCGGGCTGCAAGACGATCAATCGTCTTCCGACAGCAACCAAACCGAGGCGCGACCGCCCTGGCGGCCATCCCACCCGCAAGCATCCCAATTGCCTGATTTCGCTCGTTTTCGGAAAGCCGTGGCATATCGAAAACAGTGAAAAATTAAAAAAGTTTTTTAATTTTCCGAATAGCCCCTATCGCATGAATGGTACGACATGAACTGAATCACCTTATCGATGACAAGTATAGCGTGCACGTGCAAAAAGTGCAAATCAACGTTCCGGTCACTGGCCGCTATGTAAACCGTGTGTATCGGCTAAACTCTACACGATCGTATTCTGAACATCGCCACGGTTTAAAATACATGTACTTTGAACATGTGGTACATACATAGACAGAGCTACACCGGCTATAAAACAGGGACGTTTCTAGTTTTGTTGAGTATACATCCGTCGCGTTTCTTGCAAAATAGTTATAAACCCTAAGATGGTCAACGAGCAATACAGAACATGATAACAATACAAACATAGAAAACTATGGCCACCTCCCCTGTGGCCAAATTTTTCACGCATGTGGACATAGTGACTTTTACACCCCACCGCCCGCCGCACAATATGGCTAGACAAAAACAAAAAATCACATCTTGCACCACCCCACCCCCCCTGGTCAAATGTTTCATGCATGTGGACAGTCACTTTTACACCCCCACCACCCGCCGCACAATATGGCTAGACATAAACAAAAAATCACATCTTGCACACCCACCCCCCCCTGGTCAAATGTTTCATGCATGTGGACAGTCACTTTTATACACCCCCACCACCCGCCGCAATATGGCTAGACAAAAACAAAAAATCAAAAAAAAAAAAACACATCTTGCACCAACCCCACCCCCCCTGGTCAAATGTTTCATGCATGTGGACAGTCATTTTTTACACCCCACCACCCGCCGCAATATGGCTATACAAAAACACATCTTGGCCCACCTCCCCTGGCCAAATGTTTAAACACGCATGTGTACATAATCATTTTACCACAACCCACCACCCGCCGCAATATGGCTAGACAAAAACAAAAAAACACATCTTGGCCCACCTCTCCTGGCCAAATCTTTCACGCATGTGGACAGTCATTTGTACACCTCCACCAGTGTCCACCCGCCGCAATATGGCTAGACAAAAACAAAAAAACACATCTGGGCCCACCCCCCCCCCCTGGCAAATTTTTCACGCATGTGGAGAGTCATTTTTTAAACCCCCACCACCCGCCGCAATATGGCTAGACAAAAAAACAACACATCTTGGCCCACCTCCCCTGGCCTAATCTTTCACGCATGTGGACATAGTCATTTTTACACCCCCACCGCCCGCCGCAATATGGCTAGACAAAAAAAAACAACACATCTTGGCCCACCTCCCCTGGCCAAATTTGTCATGCATGTGAACATTGTCATTTTGTTACCCCCACCACAACCTTTGGTATGACATATTTATAAATTATCACTTCCTATTAATATGTTGTCTCTGTGTGGATATTTCGGAGAAGATGCGTAATCAGTCAATGGCGATTTGTCAATGAAACGGAGCAGGTGTCCTCAAATTATCGGCAAATGGGAGTGTGCATAAAATATGCTGACTCCTTTCATAAATCTCATATCAAATGGAAACTCGTTTGAGATCCTATATGTATTATTTCTCAAGTAAATGAAATCATGTGTGCTTTCTGGCTGTAAGTCGCCCTGTGTTACAAACAGAACATTCGGGTTATATGTCTACGATCCCCGGTGTCATCCGTGTTTGGGATCACTGACGCTGCCAAGCTTGCTGATTACAATTAGCATATCAATACGACGAACTTGCGTCTCAGACAACTCATATCACGATTCGTTGTCTGACACAAGTTCGGGTCGATTTCCTTGGAGGAGTGTTGAAAGTCATTTTCTACGATTTATCTAAGATTTACAGATATTTTTCTTACGGAAATTCGGTGGTGCGATTGTGGAAATTATAGCTCTAAAATGCATTGAAACGTCGGAAATTACACATAGAAATAAAAAAATCCGGTTTTAATGTACTACCAACGTACCATCCATGGTAAAAAGATAACAAAATTGTTAGATTGAAACTGTGAAGTCATTTATTTGCATTTTCATGGGATGCATCACTACACGATAGCATGTATATAAATGCGTGCATGAACTAATTCTAAATATGTGTTTTATAATCACGGAGAAGACGCATTACGCTGTATTAGACATGCTACTCAAACTAAAACAATATAAGTATGCTTAGTAAAACATGATTGCTACAGTTATTAGCATATTAATTGTTTAACCCAGGTGCATGTACTATGAATAGAGCACTGACTAGTGTGGGGCCATCCCGTGGGCCTTTAATGATTAAAGCAAACGACCTGTCAATAAATGATAAATTATTAAATGAAATTTGATTAGCACTTCAATAACGTGTATGTCACTGTGTTGTGACGTCATCAAAATGGCCGCCATTTTTTAAAATGCACGAAATACATTTACGGGTATAACAATATGTCTACTACAGTTAACTCGATAAAATGATGTCAAACTGTTCGGCACAAAGGTAATATGGTAACAGAGTTTGAAATCATCAAAATTGCAGCCTTTTTGATGATGTGACAAAACAGTAACCTGCGGTACACGTTTTTTAAGTGGTAAATTTGAAGGTGTTTCCAAAAATTTATTGTCTAATTTATTGATAATTAGATAGGTCGCTTGCTTTAATCATTATATGCACACGGAATTTATTTTTCGTGCAAATGCAACCCCACTATGAACATTCATTTTCTCACCCACCTCATTATTCTAGTAATTCAGACATTTAACTGTGCAGTTACCGGTGTCCGTCCGTACGTCCGTACGATATATTGAGCAAATACGACCAAGTTACTCCTGGGTGCTGTAACTTCTATTTCCTCGCATGGAATCAGCTCATATTTGGTTTATACCTTTTTATCATCATCATGCTTCATTCTGTATGAGTCTCCACCCCCGCCCAACCCTAAGGTCAAGGTCATTCCATTTTAAGATATTAAGTAAATACGACCAAGTTACTCTTGGCTGCTGTAAATTCTGTTTCCTCGCATGGAATCTTCTCATATTTGGCTTATGCCTTCTTATCATCATCATGCTTCATTCTGTATGAGATGCTCCACCCCCGCGTAACCCCAAGGTCAAGGTCATTCACTTATACGATATTTAGTAAATACGACCAAGTTACTCCTGGCTGCGGTAACTTCTGTTTCCTCGCACGCAATCTTCTCATATTTGGCCTATGCCTTCTTATCATCATCATGCTTCATTCTGTATGAGATGTTCCATACCCGCCCAACCCAAGGTCAATGTCATTCACTTATACGATATTAAGTAAATACGACCAAATTACTCCTGGCTGCTGTAACTTCTGTTTCATCGCATGGAATCTTCTCATAATTGGCTTATGCCTTCTTATCATCATCCTGCTTCATTCTGTACGAGATGCTCCACCCCGGCCCAACCCCAAGGTCAAGGTCATCCACTTATACGATATTAAGTAAATAGGACCAAGTTCCTCCTGGCTACTGTAACTTATGTTTTCCTGCATGGAATCTTTCCATATTTAGCACATGTCTTCTTATCATTACGGCGTACAAAACGTATCAATGACAGGTCAATGTCCACCTGAAGCGAATCTATTGCATTTGACGTTGCTTTGACCGCAGTAAACTTGACTGTGCCAAGTTGTTAGTCATGACACTTTTCGGACCGGTGGCCAAAACAACTAACAACAAAACTATATAATATTTCCATAAATCCAAGATTACATACAACACACTCTCTGACATTCACAAAGAGCTGAATTAATGTCTCTAAATAAACCATTGTGAACTGTATGACGATAAGAATGAATGTTTGGGGGATAACTTTGCCAGAACCTAAAAGTCAAAATGGCCGCCATATTGTCTACACAATGTCTAGGTCGCTTCCCTGATACTCATTTTCAAGCCATTACTTTATGTTGACAGCATGGGACTACTCGCTAGAAGATGTGAAGTATTATCTGCAACATGGTAAATATCCGGATTCCTTCACGAGAAGACAGAAGAAAACCATGTGGCGTTTTTCTCAATCGTGCAATATGAAAGACGACGTGATGTACATTAGGAATAGAAAAATCATGCTTACCCAAGAAGAGCAAGATGAAGCGTTCATCGAATGCCATGCATCACCAAGAGGCGCACATTGTGGTAAAAATAAAACATTATATAAGCTAAATCAGCGCTATTTTTTCCGAAACATGAATGAATTTGCGAAAACGAGATTGAAAAATTGCGATAAGTGTCAACGAATGGAAAAAATCAAAACAGTGTGGCAGAAAAGCTCACACCAATTGAAAGTAATCACCCCTGGGAAGTTTTGGGAATGTACCTGATAGGACCTTTGCCTGAAACGTCTAGCGATAATCGATACTGCCTGACAATTACTGACCTATTCACAAAATGGATCGAGGCATACCCACTGCCGTCCAAGGCAGCTGTCAACATAGCAGAGCACCTCCGTACCTTGTTTTTTCATCTCGGTCCGCCGAAAAAAATAATTACTGACCAAGGCAGGGAATTTGTAAATGAGTTGAATGCATCCATTTTTGATGTATTATGTGTTAATCACGCGGTAACGTCGGCGTACCACCCACAGAGCAATGGGCAAGATGATCGAACTAACCGAACAATAAAGGAGGCTTTGAGCAAGGTGGTCAATGACAATCAGGACAACTGGGATGATGTGCTCCAACCTGTGTTATTTGGGCTGCGGAGCGCCAGGCAGGATTCAATCAAGATGTCGCCTTTTCTCGCCATGTTCGGTCGAGAGGCTCGATTGTTTACTGAGAGCGGCGTCGCTGAGGACGATACAACAAATGTAGAAGAACGTACGGATGCCAGAAATAGTGACATATCGAAAAACCCACACAAAGAGATACGACTAAACTTTATGAAGAATGTACATGATTCCATCGGACAGAACATTAAGCTGGCACAAGAAAAACAAAAAAGACAAATTTCGATAAGCGGAAGGCGAAAGGTAGAGCGTCCTTCACGTTTACCTGTTGGTGACAAGGTTATTAAAGCGGTAAATATTTTAGAAAAATAGGCTAGAAAAAAGGTTCGAAAATGATGACGGACTGGCAGGGGCCGTACACTATAGCAGAACTAAATGAACAGTCGGTGTCATTGGAAGATGGTAATGGGAAGATTGGTAAACGAAATGTGAATGTGTGTCACATTAAACCATACAGAGCTGCATCATCTGCCCAACACCTCATGTGTTGATAAATCATCTGCCGAGACCTCATGTGTTGATAAATCATCTGCCGAGACCTCATGTGTTGATAGATCATCTTCCGAAACACCATGTGTTGATAAATCGTCTGCCGAAACCTCATGTGTTGATAAATCATCTGCCGATACCTCATGTGTTGATAAATCATCTGCCGAAACATCATGTGTTGATAAATTATCTGCCGATACCTCATATGTTGATAAATCATCTGTCGAAACATCCTGTGTTGATAAATCATCTGCCGACACATCATGTGTTGATAAATCATCTGCCGAGACCTCATGTGTTGATAGATCATCTTCCGAAACACCATGTGTTGATAAATCGTCTGCCGAAACCTCATGTGTTGATAAATCATCTGCCGATACCTCATGTGTTGATAAATCATCTGCCGAAACATCATGTGTTGATAAATCATCTGCCGATACCTCATATGTTGATAAATCATCTGCCGAAACATCATGTGTTGATAAATCATCTGCCGAAACCTCATGTGTTGATAGATCATCTGCCGAAACACCATGTGTTGATAAATCATCTGCCGAAACCTCATGTGTTGATAAATCATCTGCCGAGACCTCATGTGTTGATAAATCATCTGCCGACACATCATGTGTTGATAAATCATCTGCCGAGACATCATGTGTTGATAAATCATCTGCCGAAACACCATGTGTTGATAAATCATCTGCCGAGACCTCATGTGTTGATAAATCATCTGCAGAAACCTCATGTGTTGATATATCATCTGCCGACAACGACAAAGACTGTTTGATAACAAAGATTGAACCCCCAGAAAACGTTCCGTTTAATCCTGTTGACTGTGAATGGCAGACCGAAAGAGCTAGAGCAGTCGGTCTCAAAATCCGAAATCGCATTTCTAAGTCATCGGCATCGCATTATATGTCCGTATTGACACCGCCAGGTGACAGTGTTAAAATACGTGGCGATGGAAACTGCTATTTCAGGACATTAAGTCATGTATTGACTGGTACCCAGTCTGAGCTCCTTGTACTGCGTCAATGCGTACATAGTTACACTGAGCAGTACGACAAAGAGTTCTCATCTCTATTGCAATGTAACAAATACAGTGCTGATACATGTAGTGGTATGCAATGTCTCGGGAAGTGGGCGACGGAAATCGAAATCATGGCGACTGCGTCCTTGCTCGCCACATATATGTGTATATACTCTCCTTCCGGTGTAGACGGCGCTGGAAATGTAATATTTAAGTGGCTAACGTATACGCCGTTGAATGATGTTGATCCAATTTCCGGAATAGAGAAATCGGATAAGGTGCTATATATAGCCAATGTCGGTCAACACTATGTGCCTGTTTACACTGTGTGAGTATCTGTGGAGTCGCCATGATTTCCAATTCCGTCTCCCACTGGCCTTGCCCAATAAGTTTTTTTGGTGGAAGTATTACACTGACATTATGGCACGTGTTCACCGGGTATAATACGGTTGGTAAGGATTGAGGCGTGAGCCCCCAGGTATGTGTCCTATTGGCCAGGTCTGTCTACTCATTAACCGGCCATATGTTGCATTCCTGGACCTGGGATGTTGAAAAATGAAAATAAATCAATTTGAAGGAAGGCCAATTTAGCGAGATTATAAAGAAAAGTCTCTATGTTACTATTACACCCACATTTTAGTATGCAGTGCGATATCAACAAAAACATGTATTTTCATACAAGCCCTATTATGTCTTGTCTGAAAATGGTTACGCTCCAAGAAAAACATCACTTCAACATTCAAATCCCAGCCGTTTTAGAGTTATCCCCGTTGCTATAACAAAAATCGGGCTGCCAATTTAGGTCCACCGAGTTGTGTCCGCATTATATGTTGCAATATTGACCAAAATATGCTGCTAAATAAGCCATCTATGTGCGGTTTTCGGGGCAAACGTCCCACTATAAATGACAGACGATAATAAGTTGCTGGAGGTCAATCGATGAGTCCAAATATATGTGGACCAGGTGTATTATCATATCATAGCCTCGTTTTCGTGCATAATAACTAAATTATAAATTGCACGTGCATGCATGTCAATATAATAGTGTATCTTGGTGCGCAAAATTGACTTGTAGAGTGGCTCAGTGGTATCGAAGCGGGAGAATATCCATACGTTTGCAGAACTTTTGTTCATTTTATCTGGTCGTGAATTCGCACCTCACAAAATGCATTACTTTTGTCGATAGCATTCTGTTACTCTTATGACTGCTTGCTGGAGAAGGGAATAAGTGAAACGGCAAGGGTTATGACTCTTGCTGTATGACTTCATTGTGCTATGATCGGCGAGAACATACGAGTTTATTTTGTATATTTACACATACATTTGTAGGTCCATAGGGCCGGGTGTTTTCGTCAATATCATATTGTATATATTAATATTCCCCGTTTCGTTTAACACCTGTCACTATAATAAAGAAATTACTTACTTACTTACTTACTTACTTACTTACTTACTTACTCCCAGATTCTTCATGTAGACACATATGAAATGTGCGTAGTTATTAGTTGTCTTCAAAGTGAGACTAACGTTCTACATGTAATCTATTTCATGCTTAATTAATGTAATTTGTAAGAGCAACACACATAAAAAAGAAATATATAAACAAATCAAAATAGTATGTTTATGAAAAACTAAGATTCGAACTCACTACCTACGGCATTGATATCCGTCACTCTAACCCCTCGACTACATAAGACTTGATGACAAATCTCAAAATCAATATTGAAAAGGAATACTGGCACGGGTAAATTTACCTGTCTCACCTATTCTGTGTTTTGTATATAACCTGTTTGTTTGTAAACAAGTAGCAAGTTATCGTCTGCGGACTATACATGTGCAAAAAACAGTGTTTGGACATGTCCTGATACTTACATTCGCTCAATTACGGACAAAATTCGACTTTTATTCACTTTCATGTGGAGCGTTATTGACAGATGCGTTCATCGGATACATATTTCAAATGGACATAGCTATAGTGATTTGTTTAATAAAAATATAGTTCTGTCCCGAAAAAAAGCAAATTGAGCGAATGTAAGTATCAGGACAAGTCCAAACAATGTTTTGGACATAGTAACCTTAAAACCTTTTTTATAATCTCACTAAATTGGCTTTCAATTTGAAATCTGCATTTTCCCCATTTTCTTTCAACATGTTCCCACATCCCAGGTCCGGTAATGCAACCTGTGTAACCGACCGATGTGTGTACTTATTTCCAACGCAAAAACGAGTAGTAGAACACTACCAACACTAACTAACACAACCCATTTTAAGGTGCTGAAATTGACCCAGAACTCGTGCATTTAGTTAAATATTTTGAGAAGAGTATGTCTATATGCCAGAGCTCCATTTAAGGCGTGTGATATGTTTAATTTTTGTAGGCATTTTGATATGTCCTCATTGAGACGATTCGAAAGAGCACAACTTGCCATTTTCTGTCAATAAATCGGGAAAATACCCAGAATATTTTGTCAAATTACGCACCTTACTGGAGCCCTGCATGAATGGGACACCTACCGTTCGCTGCCATACTGTATGTTTTACAGGACTTCGTGCACAATTTGCAATGTGATAGCTAACATCATCTATTGGCGCTGCTTTAATATTAACATATATACGTTTTGTGTCTGCTGGGCCACTCTGCCAACAATTCCAAAGAAATAATTGCTTGATGAATCAACTACTTTGGTGGATAACCAATAGTAAACAAGTTTTCTTTGCTACAAACAGGTCACCCTAAATTAGCGTATTTCCAGCATTTCCAGGAAAACCTTACTATTTTCGTAGTAGCTTGGAATAGCTTTAACAAAGTTTCTATACCGTATCAATAAAAGTTTTGAGACAAGTGTGTCACATGAAATTTGCTACTACAGATAGCACTAATAGGAACCTTCCAATCTCCGTATTATATGTCTCTGTTATAGTTTACTGGTAATTGGATTTAAAAATGTCATGTATAGTATGTAAATGGCATCGCCAGTTGACAGAGAATATAGAGAAATGCAGATGCAAATTTTAAATTCCAGTCAACCTCCTTTCCGTAAGATAGTATTTTTTAATATATTGGATAGACAGTGTATTCCCTGATCAGACATAGGTAGAACTGGGGATATGTTGTTCACATGTGTCATAGTGTGCATTTTGTCAACGGTCGATTAGTTCCTCTTGTTTTTGAACAGAATAATATGTTGGTCAGCGATTGTGAGTCGTCTACATTGGAGAAGATTCTCATGTGCTGCATCTAAGTGTATATTTCTAGTAGAATATTGAGGATATAAATGAGCGCAGGTGTTGTGACATGAGTTGGCAATCGAGATGGTGATATGTTGATTTAATTTCTCGAAACATTAAACATAACGTGAAACTATGTCGAGATGTTATGAGACAAGCTACGGCGATGTGTTACGATAATATATTACAGTATTCGACATAACGTGATAAGGTATCACGATATGCCGACTTGGACGTGATGTGCACTTGATGTGCTACGGTATCATAACACGTAGTCCTGACATGATACAGTATCACAACTAGCCGTTTTGACGCAATACAGTACGACAGCATGTCGTTTTTACATGATACAGTGTCCCAACATGTCGTTTTGACGTGATATAGTATTCCAATATGTCATGTTGAATACGGTATTCCAACATGTCGTTGTACGTGATACACTATTCCAACATGTCGTTTCACGTGATACAATAACCCAACATGCCATATTGACGTGATACAGTATTCCAACATGTCATATTGACGTGATACAGTATCCAGCATGTCATTTTGTCGTGATACAGTATCCCAACATGTCATATTGAAGTGATACAGTATCCAACATGTCATATTGACGCGATAAAGTTACCCAGCATGTCATATTGAAGTAATACAGTTATCCAGCATGTTATATTGAAGTAATACAGTATCCAGCATGTCATTTTGTCGCGATACAGTATCCCAACATGTCATATTGAAGTGATACAGTATCCCAACATGTCATATTGAAGTGATACAGTATCCCAACATGCCATATTGAAGTGATACAGTATCCCAACATGTCATATTGAAGTGATACAGTATCCCAACATGCCATATTGAAGTGATACAGTATCCAACATGTCATATGGACGTGATCCACGTCTTGTGACTGTCGTGAGTCTGTCCTACGACAGTCTTGCGACAGTCTTGCGACTGGCGTGCGATAATTATCTTGTCGTGGGTATCAGAAAATATGTTTTTAGTCAAACTCTTACGATTGTCGCACGACTGTTGTGCGACAGTCGCACGACTGTAGTACGACTGTCGCACGACTGTCGCACGATTGCCGTACGACTGTCGCACGACAGTTGCAAGTGTGTCCAACGAGTGAACCACGACCTGATCACATGAAAAACATCCCCGACAATGCCCGACAACGCACGATGGTTACACGATTGTTGCACGACTGACTTGCGACATACACAAGACATAACCGCCACACATCTTTTTGTCTGTCGAGTCCCCATCGCCGAACCATCGTGAATGTATCGCAGACCTTGTGACCACTCGAAATTTATTTCGGGCATCTTGCTAGATCTGGCCACGACATATATTTCCTGGGTCTCTCACGACAAAATATCGTACGATCCGTTGTGACCCCCCACGCCCTCTCCGCCACACCCGATGCACCACAGTCCGAGTTAATGAACTTTACTACTTATATTTGCGCACGGTCTGATCATGGCACACACTATTCGCTATCCTGCACCGCTATAGCCCCGGTCACAACGAACCCACGACGCATTTGTGCCACGACACGACACGCACTTTTTATGGTATATATGCATCGTGACTGTCGCGAGTCTGTCCTAAGACAGTCTTGTGACTGTCATGCGATAAATATATTGTCCTGGGTACCAGAAAAAACATACTTCAGTCAAACTATATTGCGATAGTCACACGACTGTCCTACCACTGCCTCACGACAGTCGCATGACAGTCGTGAGACAGTTGCAAGATTGTCCCACGACTATTATATTTCGTAAGAGGCTCGCACAACATTGCAAGTCTGTCATGGATTAGTCTTGCAACATATTTTCGTTTGTTGAAGAGGTATACAGCTCGGGCGAATGAACTCTTGAAAATAAAAAAATGTCTGTCTACAAGTAACCCACGACCGTCTCACGCGCATCCCACGAATCCGTGAATAACAGTCCCCACAATGCCCGACAAGTCATGGTGGTCCCACGACTGTCGCAAGACTAACTTGAGACATACCCACGACGGAACCACGACATATCTGTTTTTCCGTTGCGTCCCAATCGACAAACCATCTTCAATGTATCGTAAGATAGCCCTTGTTACCACTCAAAACGATTTCGGGCATAACGGAAGATCTGGCCACGACACGTATATTAAAGGTCTACCACGACAAAATTTCATACGATCCGTTGTGGTCGGGGTGTATTGTAAGGGACCTGCAGTCTGGTTTTTGTCAGGATGATTATCCAGATATAGGGTTTGGCAGCTCCGCACCAACAAGGATGTACCTATCAACTAAATAATGGCGGAGAATATAATATGAGAGCGAATGTCAATTCAACAAGTTTAATAAAGTCTTAACACATGTAACAACAAATAAAGTATTCTTTACAGCGTAACATTATGTACAGCGGTTATTTTGTCAGGATATCCGATGTGGTACTCTTGTCGATGCCTATAAATGAAAGCGGAGCAAGGCCGATCAGGTTCGCGCACGCATCTCAAATACAACGGATCGCGATGGTATTTGGATGGTATATGTGGTGGGATCTAACCGTAGTGAACCAATACTTAATTTATAACATGATGTTACAATACTACACAATGCCTTATTCTCTTGTGAAAGTGATATATGTATCAAACACGCCACTAGAAATCACTATCGTAAGTGCATAGTCACTGCACTAAAACATAAGGAATTGGCGTTTAGCCACTCCACTAATTCATAAAATATAGTAGTTTGGTGTATTCACGTTTGTGTATTAGCCACTGCGCTAATATAAAGAACGTTGCCAAAACATCAGGGGTTTAAGCACTCTAACTAGATTCAGTCCTGTTTTGTGTATTATACACTCCACTGGCACTGAGCGTTCCGTGTTTATAACTTAACACGATGTGGATCAACCGTGTCTTTGGTAATAATTAATATTGAGTATCTGTATTTGACACATACAATGAGTTTAATAGAAGCAGGTAAGTGCACAAGTATCAGTATTGGCTCAAATAAAGCTGGTTATTGGTTTTGTAGAGTATTGGTTTTCGAAAAGTAGCGCCTATGCAACTATGTAGTAACTACGATTAGATGCTGAAACTGGCCGTGCGCCGTTCTTTTATAGACATCTCAGAGTACCACGTGATGGCTATTAACCAATGAAAACACTGGAAATTTTGATAATTTCCTACGGTTTGCTAAATAAACAGTTAATAGTATTCTAACTAGGAACTCAGGTCGGCCGGACTTTCGCTCCTTTTACTCCGCTTCTGACAAAGTGTCAGAAGCAGGAAAGAGGAGGAAACCGGAGTTTCTCATAAAAGCGGGGGAGGAAAATATGGAAATATCCATTATACAGACTGCGGATTTCAGAAAATGACCGTCAACCAATCAGAAGTCTCGAAAGCTGACACACCTCCAGCGACTCGACGAAGAAAATCGGGTTTGTATTTAAACTAGGAACTCCACTTATTTAACTTTGAACTCTCTTTCTCCGTTCCAAAATCTGAAATATAAAAATCTAAAAAGGGGAGTACGCCGTAGTTCGCTGTATTTAAGTAAAACCAAATATAAGATCACAAAATCGCGCACTTGTAAAACCAACAACAAAAAGAAAAAGTTCGCTTAGCAACGAAATACTTCGCAATTCACAGAAATAGTAAGCTTTCGAGACTAATTGACTAATCTCCGTTATTCAGTCATTCGCTCCTTTTATAAAGGTACAAGTAAGGATTGTAGTTCAAAAGTGTCAGAGAGATGGAGGTTGTAACAACAGAGAAAATGGAATAAAACGAGCGAATAAAAGACGCGGATTGATTTGACATTCAAAACTATGAATGCCTAAGCACTACACTACATACACGTAGGAAATAATGCACGTTAAACAGGCAATGTTTAACGCGAAAAACAACTCTTAATCCTATTAAAACATTATTCCTAGGGAGAACAATCGGAAGTTAACCAATATTGGTGTATTATACTTGGTAGATCTCACAGCTTCCGATAATTTGTCGATACATCGGGCGCACCGGTTCAAAGGTCAAACTCGCGGAAGTGAAAGTTTAGAGAAATGTCTTGATCCAAAAATCAGTCAGTTTTAACCAAATATCAGCTAAATTATGACCTGTCATTACTCATGACACCTTCCAATGGGTGTTTGCATATAGACAGACTTCAGTTACGCTCGGATGTGCTAAATTCAGACTGAATATCGGATTATGCGGTGCAGAATATGTCATTTCCACATTGTGGCAGAAATGAACACATGTCAAACAGAGAACAATAATGGAATCTCAACCTCCAAGTAACCTCTGCAACAAATCAACATGTGTCGGTAAGCTTGGTTAAATATTCAACATGTTCTCATGTTATAGTACATTACAGTTTGCAGTGTTTAAAGATGGGTGGGGAAACAAGTGACAAAGGGCACATGGCCACAATCCCTGATCCTTACAGTATCATATGAGCAGACGGGTCACAAAGTATGATTTATTTGTTTTCTAAATAAAACTGGCTGGGACCAGTTTTATTTTGTGTTCGTTAGAAGTCGAAAATCGATCCCCGGACACGTCGTCAGATTTCTGAGATATCTTGTATTTCTAGTTCTACTAGTCCTTTCGGATGCGGTCCCGTATATCAGATTTGACGGAGAGTCTGGGCACGTTAAAAACCAGAAGTACTATTCCAATAATAGTCTAGGCCCCTGTGCCCACTCATTTCCCGGCGTGTCTACTCATTTGTAGGTGTGTCTACCAATATCCCAGTGTGTCCACTCATTTCCTGGCGTGTATACTCATTTTCCGGTGAGTACTCATTAATCGGGATGTCCACTAATTTCTCGGTGTGTCCACTCAGTTCCCAGTGTGTCTACGTATCTACTATTTTTCCAATGTGTCCACTCATTTGCCGGTGTGTCCACTCATTTCCCGGGTTGTTTACTTATATCCTGCTGTGTCCACTCATTTTCCAGTGTGTACTTATATCCCACTGTGTCTACTCAGGCCATCGGTGAGAGAAGGTTGCATGGGCGTATCCGCTATTATCATGTTGCCGCAGCAAGGAACACCTTCGCAGTACCCTCGAATGGTGTACGACACATAGGGCATATGGAGTTGGAGAGGGCAGGGGCACAGAGTGAACAGCTGACCAGGTGACCACACGGGAGGAAGATCACGTTTGCCTTGTTGTCCAGACAGATCTTACACACCATGATCTCCTTAAGGCGCTCATTCTCCGCCACAAGATCATCCACTGGAAAGTAGAAACTAAACATCAGTATATTCATCAAAACCAAAGGTACATACACTGTTCTTTGATCAGCAAAAATATTAGATATTACTCCCACTGTGTGACTGTGCAAATGCCTTGTGTCAGCCGGTGTAATATGTGTGGCTAGTTTTTCGTGGAAAAAAGTTCTATATCGTCCCTGTTTGTATCAATATTATAAAGAGTTTATTCAACTACCATTTTGAAATACCGGATTTATTTCCCTTGACATCTGTAAATCCGATAAAGAAAGTAGTGTTCCGCATGTTAGTGCTTAAACAAATATATTTTGTTCAAACAATTCATATGGAAAGACAACGGGCTTTTGTGTGTGCAAAATGCAGTAATTCTATTAACGGGATTATTTCCCAGGGCTCCAGATAAGGAATTTGTAATTTAGTATTGTTACTCCATTATTTCTAAAGCAATTGAGTATTTCAAAATTTTAATGGGTAAAATAAAATCACACTACGTTTACAACATCAACAGACAGCAATTAGTGAATAGTTTGCTTCAAAATGAAAACACGTCTTGGCATTTCATTAGAATTGTCTCCTTGGAGACAATTATAATGAAATACCAATATGTATTTTCATGGAAAATAAGAAAGATAATATGTATTTTCATGGAAAATAAGAAAGATATATTACATTTGTCGTCTGTTTATTGTTTTCTGCAGCACGATAGTGTACCACAACATTTGTATTGCCTTTTGATACTAGCTACTTCTGATTTCAATTGGGTTTTTGGTAATTTTAATTGGGTATTTAAGCAAATACGCAGCTTACCTGGAGCGAGATTTCCAATATTTGTCTATAAGGCCTAATGAAATATTGCCTACCAATACGGCCGACAGGGTTTACCTGTATCAAACAAATGGAAGTAATGTGTACTGATTAGGGAACTATCTATACATACCTGACTTTTCTGGCTCGTGCGTTCCGCCGTCTGCTACATTGGCCTGGTCACCGTCCCTCTCCAATGACTGATCACCGACGTCGCTGTCTTGTAGATCACATAGTATCTCACACAGGTCCTGGCCTTTGAAATGCGTATGTCCTGCAAAGCATAGGTACAATAATAAGCTGATCATATGTCGTGTAGCGCAGGTTGAAGTAATTAATGTCTATAAATGAATTAACCCTTAGACCGCTACACACAACAACTGTCGTCTGCTGTTGCTTTTATATATTGCCTTATTTCTCAATAAAACATGGTTTGACAGCACTTCAGAATCATTTCCAATGGAAATGATTATAAAGTGCTTTCAAAAGCATGTTGTAAATTATTCTAAAGTGCTGTCGAAGCATGTTTTTTATAATAAAAATGTAAAATAGAAAATAAAAAGCAGACGACAAAAAAAATAAGATAGCGGTGTAAGGGGTAAATATACCTACAAGTATCAGTAACTAACAAATAAATTAAAAAAGACTGTCACGTATATCTGTGGCATATACTGTAGGTGCAGATATCAACCAACCGGTTTTCTGACATTTTTCTCTGGTTTTAACCAGCTAACAATACATCAAGTTTGCTAATGGAAATATTATGATTATTTTCCTTGTTTATCTCAATGAGACGGTTCCAATGAGTTCCATCCACAAATTGTAGAACCC